>JBAMJV010002702.1:0-250074 GCA_037951105.1 Echinarachnius parma
GACCTTCTGTTTAAAGGACGAACACTCGAACCAAAATTGCATGATATCGTAATAAGTAGGTCCTATAGTCATACACGACCAAGTATTATGGGCAATAATACGCATGATGAGAGGGGGTGGGGGGTAGGTTTTGAAGTTATATTTCTCTGTCATGTCTGTCCATGTCTGTCATGGCCTTTTATATAAGTAGGGCTATTGTGGCACGAAATCAAGGGCAAAATAGGCATGATGGTGGGGGGGGGGGGGGGGGGGGGGGGGTTGGTGGGTGGGTGGGTGGAATTGATATTCCTCCGTCACGCTCTTTCATCATCGTGCGCGTATCAGATTTTATGGCGTACGGAAGCTCCAGAGTTCACGGCACCCATTCGTGATGAGAACCATATGAACTTGGTGGAGACAGAAATATTCAAGAGAAAACGAAAACAGGAAAACATTAAGGAAAACGTTAGCATTGTTACAGCGCTTCCTGTTTTTTCTCCCATCCATGACTTTAATGTCTACCGCAGAACTGATGAGTTTGAATCGATTGTTTCCATGGCAACTCATATTTTTCGTTCATGTTATTTCGGGAAAATTATCGAGATCAAAACAAATTATAATAACAAGAATGCATCGATAATTGTCCAAATCTCATTACTGATAATAAAATAATAATAATAAACACGAATGCCTTTGATTGGTCAACAAAAACACGTGTGACGGATGGGGTATAGGACATCATATGTTGTTTTATATATAGTATGGTAGGTTAATTATATACATTCATTAGAAGAAAAATATCAGACTAAGCTTTAGATAAAACCCGAACATAAGAATTTGAATACTTTTGGCTGCAAAAGCATTTATTATCTCAGGTGTGCAACTATATGTTAATATTGAAGGGGTAGTTCAGTTTTGGTATAGAGGGCGCTGCACAAAATAATTTTTTGTGAGATACAAATCTGAGTGTAAAATTTGAAAGAGCATACAATTTTAATGACAGAATAAACTTTATTGATATATCACTAAATATCAATGAATAATGTATATCCGATCGGAATAAACCTGGGCCCCAGACATGCCAGATTTATTCGATGATTTTTTTTTATTTTTTATTAAAAAAAAGGCTTACACTTTTTCAAAAATTGTCAAAAGAGGTTTTTGAATAGTTGTTGATGATCTCTCTATTTAATCATTATTTCAACAAAACATTACATGCATAATTTTGTATGAAAAATGGTTGAAACCAATGCTTTTTTAGAGAGCGCCCTCTTGTGTTTTAATGGCTGTTTTTGAATGATAACAGGCTTTTTTTATACCTTTCGAGCATGGTGGAATTATAACTATTAGTTTGTAACTGTATTGTGCAGGTTTTGGTTACTAAAGCTCAGCCTTACCAAAACTGTACTACCCCTTGAAGGATTAATATTCGACATTGCACGCATTCGCATTGTCATGAATATGGTACCCGTTGCTTGAGGTTATTATATGATGTATTTCAATAAAGGAAAGTGATTTTGAATCCTCATGGAACTTTGATGAGTTAGCTCAATTACTACTGGAGTTCGTTTGAATAATGATTAGTTGCGATTAAGAATAGAATCGAGTTATTTGTTTTTCTTTCTCGATGTCCGCTTCCTCTGAAATTCTAGATAGAATCAACACAGGAAGCCACTTGGTACATGATTGCTCTTGTTCCTCATGACCCTCTTGGCTAGTGGCGTAGCTACGAGACGCGGGAGGGGGGGGGGGGGGCATGTAGGCATGCTCAACATAATAATGTGCCCCCCCCCCCAAAAAAAAAAAAAAAAAAACATAACAAAACAACACAAAAAAAACAAACACAAAAAACACAAAAAACACAAAAACAAACAAAACAAAACAAAGCCTTACGTTTGTTAGGATACAAATCCATACATGGAGTGTGCCCCCAATACTCGCGCCCCCACAAAACAAAATGAGGCCGACCATGCTACGCCAATGTGCTTGGCTAACTCATTGGAGGAAGAGCCACATGTGCCATGTGCATACAAATTAAGTTATGATCTATTTTCTATAATAATATTAGTAGCTACGTATAGTATCAAATGAATCATCAATCATTCATCATCAGTATTGTATTAGTGTACTTGACGACTTAGTCTAGACCTTCGCTTGTGTGAGAATTAGTGAAACAATGTGAATGTATTCATGTTTATGATGTAATGTTGCAAATGTGAACGCTTGTTTTTATTTCAGTTTTCCTTTTTGAAGGTCATCATAATGTATCACAATTAGGGTAAGATGGTCTCAATTATTGTGTTTGTGTCTGGGTATATGGGAGATTTTTTTGTGTCAACCAATAGTGTATTTGTGTAGGAATGTGTGTGTGTGTGTGTGTGTGTGTGTGTGTGTGTGTGTGTGTGTGTGTGTGTGTGTGTGTGTGTGTGTGTGTGTGTGTGTGTGTGCGTATGTTATTTTTTCATAGGAGGAAGAAATGTTCGTCCATGCTTCACAGCTTATAATGTGATGAGCTTCGTTTCAAAATGTGCAAAATCTGTTTCCTCAACGCTGGAGAAAAGCGCGTTTATCTGCCTCATTTTATGCAAATATCTAGGAAAATTTAACACAATTTTTGCTCCATATATTTCAGATTGCATGGTATTAAAATGAAATGGGGATTAACAGCGAACCTTATTATTAACTACATTTTGTGGAAAGTGAATTTAGCGCCTTTTGAAATTATGATCTTCATATATAATACAATGTAATGATAACGCATTATTTTAGTTATTTGTCTGGTCGTTTGTGTGCATGTGTGTGTACGTGCATACGTCATGTGTCAAGCTCGAATGCTAGTCTGGATGAAAAGAAAACCATTGACCCAATGCATGCACAGCTGTCATTATGTTTTGTACACGATATGTTGCACAATTATTTCCTTGAATGCTGGAGAACGATTTTTAGCTAAAACATACATGGCTGAACCACGGACACAATCCACGGGTGATAATTATTATGTGAATAAATATCATCTCCATATCTACATTATATTTATAATATTAGTGGAAAATGTCACGTACGAAAATAATGTCAGCCATGATGTCGCAGTTGGAGGTAATTGAATTGAAATAAATGCAAATTTCTCATCAAAGTTAAAACCATCATAACATTCTTATTTCTCGACTCGCTCAGATTTACAATAACGTCTTATACCATCTTCTTTGATTGAACACAATCATTCATACAGTAGACTTCCCCTTTAATGTGATTAAAGTCACGCAAAAACCAGATCACTGACTTGTATTCATGAATTACTCTGATTACTTACATACACAAATGAGAGAATACTCGCGAAAACACGAAATTGTCAAACTTAGTTTGTAGCTCCCGCCTCCCGGGTGTTCCATGTGCCCAGCTGGAGTCGAGTGCACTCTAAGTTTCAGTATAATATGGTTTGATAGGATTTTAAAAAGAATATATCGCGATCACACACGTTGCGGGATCAACGGTTTGAATTAAATGGGTGATGTTAATTGATCAGGGGGAAAGATGCTAATGATTAGAAAGGAGAAATTCGATCACAATCTTCGGTATTACTAGTAAACTACGATGCATGGGACAAGGACGATATGATAAATATCTTGAGAAACTAATGTGGTTGCAATCACACACTAATCAGCGGGATCACAAACGGGTTTATATTAGCAAAGAAAGGTGGAATATTATTATTAAAACTAGATAATGACCAAAAGAATTAGATTTGCAACAGTTGACATTATCAGTTGTCATAGATGTAGAACCTATCACAATTACGAGCAATCTACGATATATAGGACATGCGTGTAGATTGTAGGATGAACTATATCTTGAGGGACAAAATTAGATTGTGATAATAGAGCAATCGTTGCGATGACACATAAATCATTGCGGGATTAGCCGGGAATTAAATGTGTGTTGTTAATTAAATATGAAAAGTGGGTTATTATTATGATTCAAACTAGAGAATGACCGAGATGATCAGATCGTCTGACATTTCTAGTACTGAACCCGATCACAATCTACGGCAGGGGAGACTACAAGGGAAGACGTGTGTAATTGTGCACAGCAAAAAAAAATTAAACAACTTTTTAAACAGCCAAAAACGCTGTTTAAGCCGGTCCCTCTAACAACATTGTTTAAAATTTTGAACAACCAAGATAGGCTTAAACAGCGTTTTTGGCTGTTTAAAAAGTTGTTTAATTTTTTTTTGCTGTGTGTACCAATGCAATTAGGATCACGCACATCGACAGAAATTAAAGGGATAGTAACGTTATGGTTTACAACAAGAAAATGCGTTAAATCTTTGGGATCTATAAGGTGCTTATAAACACACATCGACGGGAATCAATGGTTTAGTAAGGTTCTAGTACAGAGTGCGCTTTAAGAAAGTATAGAAAACAAGAAAATGCTTTAAACCTTTGGGAATTAAAGTAATTCAGAACCGCAAGGAAAGTAAATGGATGTTGATAATAACAAATATGACAAGAGGAAAGAGAAGGATCAAGACATAACTGAACCACATTACTTATGCTGAGCTCGATCAATCAATCGCAGAAGGCACGGGCGTAGCGACTTACATAATACCTATTCATCAGGGGGGGGGGGGGGGGGTGAATGAATAGATCATCCCCCCCCCCCCAGTTGAATGGGTATCAATGACATGTCTACGCCCGTGGCAGAAGGCATTCGAAAGGGGGGGGGGGGGGCAAATGAATACGATCAACATGATCAAAGGGAACTAAATGTAATTATGATCGCACACATAATATTGACGGGACCTTGATGGATGCGGATAACAACACATACTGTATGAAAAGAGTACAGATAAAGAACAAACTAAATATTGAAACTTATTTTCCAAGATCAACAAATCACAGAAAGCACTATGGAAGGTGAATAGATGACTAGAAAATGCATACAATCGTAGGGAACTAATGTGATTATAATTACACAATATTCACGGGAACTTAAAGGATGCTGATACAAACGAATATGAAAAGAGGACAGATAAAGAGCAAAACAAAAATTGTGTAACTCATTTTTGTCCAAGATCAATCAATCGTAGAATGCACTCAATGCCATACCGTGGAGGGTGCACATAGAACAAGATAATGAATACAATCGTAGGGAACTATAAATGTGATTATTGACGGGAACTCAAAGGATGTTGATAACAACAAAATATTAAAAGAGGTTAGATACAGAATAAAACAAAATATTGTAACTAATTATGTGCAAAGATCAATCGATCGCAGAATGCACTCAGTGTCATACCGTGGAGGGTGAATAGAGAACAAGAAAATACATACAATCATGGAGAACAAAATGTGAGTATGACCATAGCTGCAAGTCTATGGTATGACCACACACATTGGCGGGAATAAAACTGATGCACTGATGGTAAAACAAGAGGAAACCCTTGGAGACGATCCAGAAATCCCCTTGATCGATTAATTGCCGCCATCCGGGCAGCAAATTAAGGATTAATTCTCTGAACATGACTGTACCCATGCAGTGCAGTTCAGTCAAGGTTGACAATGTACAGGTCATTCATGTGTATAATAATGTGTAACATTCAATAGCGAAAAGAAATGTGCCAATGTTCGACCATGTGGCGTTCATGTTAAAGGCTTAATTTCTACATTATCCAGTTAAATACTATAATTTTTATTCTGGTATATCATGTATTCGCCATTGATAGACCCAATCCCGAGTATTTTGGGGACCAGTCCTGAATGGGTTAATTTCGGACAAAGATTTTGGACAAAGATGGCTCCCAATCATAAAACGGTGATTTTTCTTTTGGTAACCCCTTGCATGCCTTGTATGCGTTGATTGCTGTTTGGCATTAACAATGAATGTGGATATTCTAATCCATTTTAATCCTTTCAATAGTAGAATGCATTACCCGTGAGTCATCACATATTTCTATACATGAAAGGGGGTTATGTGCCTTATTAATTCCAAATAAAAATCATTACTTTCAACTATGTTGCGATGAAGGGGCTGGGACACAACTTTACCTGGTCAAAAAGTAGGGCTTCAATTCATCGAATATTGTTGTCAAATGAAAAAAGAAATTTGCATTTAAATTATTAATATCTTCAAGGGGGGGGGGGGGGGGGGTGCGCTACATCCATCACAAATGCACATCCTCTATCAAATATTCCAAGGGCAGAGTTATGTCTTTATTGGAAAACAGCTGGATGACTAATGTAAACCAAAAATAAGAAATGTTAAGCGAATTGAATCTTATTATGTATTGAGGTAAACAAAAAGAAGAAACACTCTGATTTTTATATAATAGCCGAAGTTCTGCTTTCCAAATAAATGATAATGAGACAAACAAAACAGTTTAGTCGAAGATTTATCACATCATAGACATTACTTATAATTCGAATTAATTATGTTTGATTTTGTTCTGAAATTAATACCATTTTTTTCTTTCTCAGTAACGATCACAATCTCCGGAAAGCCAAGGAGCCAGACATTCCCCATTCTATTTCATTGGTGTCCGCTCGGTGAACTTGCGGATGTTGCATGTTCGATGCATTATATATTTTTCACGAATATAATTTCCAGGGCTCTAAAACCAAAGGACATTGATCTACCCGACTGTCAAGAAGTAAGCGGTATATGCTAACGGCGCGGCATTATCATGATTAGTATGATTATGTGCAGGAGTTGGAATATAATTCCCAGATTTCCTAAGCCGAGGAAAGTAGATCTATACGTGTACCGAAATCATACGCGTTTACCCATTCTCTCATATAGATCATGCCATTCATATAAAGTTAATGCGTATTATATCCAGGTTCCCGTGGGCATGTGGGCGAAGGAATATCGCAGTAATGCACAAGCCAAATGTGCGACATTCTGTTGAGTAATGAGATTGACACGATTTTTACTCTTTTTTTCTTCTTCTTTATTTACTGAAAAATGTGTTCGATCTACCGATTGTCACCAGGCGTGTGTATAATGTACAAACCAAATGTGCTGAATTAAGATTAAGGGATTGGCACAGCATTGAGGAGAATTGGGGTGCGTTTATCTGTTCTTGTTCAAACTCATATTCATGTTCACAACCTTTTAAAACATGTGCAGGCTAATAATAATAACGATACAAATAATATGTTAGATTGATATAGCGCCTATTATAATATGAGTATCATCTCTAAGCGCTTTACGTGATATGTTATTATACTGTATATTATTGATATTACCATAACACACAATTCAAAACGTTGGTTAATGGCTGAACAAGTGAAGTTAAACACACCCCCTTGGTGATAAAATGAATTCACTCTCACTTTAGCAATGTTTAGCACCATCACAAATCAGCAAAGTGTCATGTACTACAGCCTTATTCCAGGATTTAACACAATCTTTAAATACCGATGTCAAAAGGCCTACTAATGTGCCGGCAACATTCGCGTCATGATGACATGTACAATTTGTAGGAGGAATTAGATTATTGCCACTGGCACTGGGGAAACCTGAAGAAGAAAGTGGGTTTCAATCTCACGTTCAGCTGCAGATCATGGACCATATACGAATATTCCAAGGGATTTGTACCCGTTTTGGAACACAATTCTCGAGTTAAAAACCAAACACAACGCTGAAACAAACAAAACAAAACAAAACAAAACATAACAAAACAAAACAAAACAAAACAACACAATACAATACAAAACAAAACAAAACAAAACAAAACAAAACAAAACAAATAATTGCAAAAAAACAAAATGTATATTCTCCGATTGTAAACAAAAATACTAATAACGTGAAAGCCAAATATGGAATAAAAGCTTCGTTTCTTTGACGACAAAAAAAGAGATGAAACAGAATGGTTTCACCCTCTCTTTCAACATATCACGTGCCGTAAAAAAAATAATCAAATTGCCTTGTAGTTGTACATGGGATAACTTGTATTCCGTCTATTGAGATAAAAAACAAAAAACAAAAACAAAACTAAACTATGAAGATAAAACAAATACATCAAAATGAGGTATTAGCGATATACCTTAGCTTCCTTTTTCATCGTGGTCCGATATCCCAATTGGTAGATAATACAAAGTTATGTCCAACCTTATTTTTAAACCAATTTGAATTGTTTTGTTACATGTTGAGATTTACAGGATTTTTTTATGTATGGGTAAACTATATACAGTACATAGATTTCATCAGGGGAGCCAAAATGCATGGTTTTAATTTGGCTACCAACAGTGACATATTATGCTTGTAATCCAAGACGTGTCCAGCTCAATTTTCTGATTTAAATGACTTTCGAGAATGGTTCGTACCACAATCGCCTATTTTCCGTCGTTTTTAAATACAAAAATAATTGACTTTAATACCAAGTACAAGTCATAAAGTGATTTCACCCTTTATAACCGCAGGCAATGCTGGAAATCATAGTGCGAAACGGGGTATTGAAGTTGATTTGTGATGGCATGCAACATTTTAATGTAATTGATGCCTTCGAGCAAATAGGGAAATTGAAAAGAAAAATGTCTTAGTGCAGAAGTCAATAACAATCATTCCCCTTTAAACATAACTCACTTCTGTCCTTTATTCAGGTATTCAACATGTTCAGGACGCGTACATGGGCCTGTGACCATGGTGACGTAGCATATGGTCAGACTGAATTGGGGGGAGGGGGGGGGGGGGGAGGGGGCACGCCAGTTATTGTGGGACACACCTAATGTATTTCTTTATTTTATTACTAGCAATTAAAAGAGTTTCATGGGAACCTTGGGAACGTTCCCCAATCTTGGAGGCTCGATGGTTGGGTATCAGTCAATCAAATCCACAGATTTCCCCTTTTATTTGATATTGCTTTTTATCAATTTACTGAGGGGAGGGGGTGGGGTGGGGTGGGACAAGAGCCCCAGTAGCCCCCGTACCTACTCCACTGCGTACAGGGCTTATTTGCAAGTGTTTTCCAGTCTCCTGACCTCCCGCCTCCCTCACAATGGCTTGAATTAACAGTGAGCCCCTGGCAAAGCGGAGGAATGTGTTTCCAAAAATATTAAATATCAAAGGGAAAATTGTAAAAAGAAAAAAGGCGAATGTTTCATTCAATCTATTCCTACATGGGTAACACTATAATCCTTGTTAATCCGCATGTATTTGACCATGCCGACTCTTGACCTATCGGGTCGAAAGGTGTAATGAAGTTATACCTTGTGAATATATACAATAATGACGAGATTGGATGCCAATGTACCGCTACTGTGATTTCTTCATTCCACTAAACAGTGTTGGTTCACGGTCGATGCAGGCTGGGGTGAAGGGGAGGGGGGGGGGGGGGGGGGGGGGGGGGGGGGGTCGACAATCGACATAATGTTACGAGGGAGTATGTTGTGTTAATAGTTAATAGAAGGGAGTAGCAAAGATGGGTAGGGGCACCCTGACCCCCTGGATCTATATGCCATTACCTACCACATACTGTACATGATATATATCCTGGCACACACATATTCAAGCACATAATACACATTTTACATCACATTCACACTCGTCGAAGAATACTTTTATTGTTATTTTACACACATTTTAAATATCTATGTCACTTCTTATCAACCGATTATATAAATAACTTATAACACCATTATTACTCGTTTGGTAAAAAGGGAAGATGGTTATGGAAAGTTAATTAGGGACAAGTCACAAGTGAATACGGATCCTCATCTCTTCCCCTTTTCGTTTGCTTTGTCTAATTATTGGAAACAAGGTTGATAAGATAAGAGACCGAAGGATATTAGTTTGATTGAGTCACATCTCAGCGGCAGTCCATGAATTGGGCACGAGGTTGCCAATTTTCAGCTACTGTATTCAATGGGCTTTCCTCAACACCGATTCAATGATTTCCCATCAATGAGCTGCCCAAACTCAGTTCACCTAATCTAGGACTAAACATTTCCTCGCAGTTGCCATGAGAATAATGCCTTACAAATATTGGCATGGACATATTTTGTTTCCTTACGAAATGTTAGTTCCTCCATTTATTTTGTGTTAGTTTGATTGATTTTCTTTTCATTTTCTTCATTTAGTTTAACCCACGCACTCACTGATTTACCCATACATTTATTCATTCATCCATCCTTATGAAAATATTTTTAAAATATCGACTTAGTCGATATACTTGTTTATTTATCAGAATTTCTAACTAGCTATTTTGTAAGCGGTGTCTGGTTGATAAACTTAATTTCATTTCATTTCAATTTATCTAAACATCAATTCTATTTACAGCATATCTACTCATTATATTTCTTTGGTCTATTTTTTGCAGGAATTTCCATACGATTAATTTAAGGATTGACTCTCCAAGGATAAATTAAAATCTCGAAGATGGCAAATTGGAACATACAGGACGGATCGAAGTACTTCATTCTCGTGATCGTCCTTCACGCATGCGCAGTATGGGCACAAGGTGGAACGGTCGACAACTGCTGGTTCGAAGCACGTAAGTATAATATTTTACTTTTAAGTATCTTAAGACTTATATTAACCGCTGATGACAATTTCGTTTGTTATAATACAAATTCTCCATTTAGAGCTAGGGAAATTACATTTATATTGACATTAAATGCTCCAGGAACGACATAACTACTCATGTCCATGATATCTATATCGGTTGATTATAGACAAATTCTACAGATCCATATAAATTTATATATAAACCTCAAGTATGCAGTATCTCGAACAACACCTTTGGTGTATATAGGTCTATTTCTTCAGTTTAAGATTTTACTATGCATTGCGTTTCTGATGGCACGTTGTGAAGAATACAAAAATAGTGTAAGATAATTTATTTTAAAACACGTAAATGACCACATGGTTTACTTACATCGATGGTACTTTTAAATATATATAGATTAATTTGGTGTTACATAAATGAGACGTGAAAGAGACATTATAGAAAACATAGTAGAGAGAGGAAGAGTGAGGGAGAATGAGGGGGGGGGGGGGGGTAGAGAAAGGAATCGGGAGCGTGATGGGATAGGGATAGTCAGCAACAATCCAACTCGGTATGGGTTCTCCTTTAATATTATGACGTCATACTATCCACCCCCATCCCGATCGAAAATCGTGAAAGAACCCTCGAAACATTGGCTGATTGTTCGGACTAGGATAGGGAGAGAGATGGGATAGAATTAGGGACTGATTTGATTACGTATGTAATTATTGGGCGTGGGCACGTATGTGAATTTTCCCATTTTCCGTCAGTCATTAAAGGGACTTAGTAACATTGTCCAAATCCTCAAAATCCAATTGGAATTATGGCGGTTCTTTCATACCTTGTTGTGTTCGTATTAACACAAAAAGCATGGGGCAGGTTTTTTGTTTGTTTTGAATTTCCCTTTCGTTAAAAAGATATTTACGATTTAAGTGTTCAGATGTTAAACTATCCACTGGATCGTCGAAACCGTGTACAGAGCCAGTGCAATGAGTTGGTGAACATCACTTTGCATTTTTGCTCATTACTCGGCCATATAACGTTCATTTAATTTGAAATTTTCACACAATACCCAGTCGACATACCTAATAACAACAATATACATTGAATCAACCATTCATCACTTTTTGCACATGTCAACAAAGTTACTAGATCCCTTTAATGTTGTTTAGTCCTTCACAAGTCACAACTGATTTAAATTACGTTACATTCATGAGTGTTATAATCTTAAAGGAAACCAGATCCCATGAAACAAGTGCAGTTTTGCTAAAAGAAGGATTTTCACGCTACCTAAATATCCCCAAATCATCCCTTCAACTACTATTCCACAAGAGGGAAAATGAAATATTCTAATTTCACGCGATCGCGGTTTTGTATACGTTTACTCTCACGATTCTGTTCACTATTCGTCAGGTTCGTACACCGAACTGACGGAGCGAAAGAATTAATGGTTATGAAAGTTGTTAATAGGTCTCAGAAGATACGAATTCGCAAGCCCTCGATCCTCCAACAATATTTGTCCAGATCATCCATCACAATCCAGTAGGTTTTCCTGAAATCGCTCCTGAGAAAATTAACAATTTCATTGCTAATTGTGCGAATTTACACTGCAGTTACACTATAAAAAGATGCTAAGTCTGTTATTTTAATGAGATACGTACACAAGAATAAGGGTCTATCTTCTTATGCCCATATTAGCGATTTCGACATGTTTAATGGCGTACAGCTACGTAATAATCAATACGTTCCTATTTGATTTTTTCAAAAAACTTTGCACTTTTCCGAAAGTAGAATGTCATGTTTTGTGAAAGAGTTGTGAGTATGTATGTGTGTGTGTGCGTGTGTGTGTGAGTGTGTGTGCCACTGCGTGTGTGTGTGTGTGTGCGTGTGTGTGTGTGTGTGTGTGTGTGTGTGTGTGCGCGCGTATGTTTGTGTATGGTGTTTGGGAGGGGTGACCGCTGTGAGTAAGAGCAGCAAAATGCCACCATTTCTCTCACATAAAGACTGTCAAGTTGAAATCCATTATTGACTCTGAAGTGTAACCCATACAATTAAGCCATAAATTCGTGATGTCTAAAAACAAGGTTAGAACATTAATTTTCGATTTAAAGCTCTTAAATTCCATTTTTTGTAAAGAACGTGCGTGGAAAAGGCCGAATGAAACGTGTCTGTTCATGGGTCAAAATATGTCGGTCATCGCTATTTATCAGAGAAACATACACGTACCATGTGGCATAGCCAGAGTCAACTAGACGTGGGGTGGATAGGGGGCAGAAAAGGGGTAGAGAGGACGTAGAGAGGAGACAGAGAGGGGGTAGAGAGGGGGCGGAAAACCCACTGTAGGGGGTAGTAGGCATCATTTGCAGCGTGAGCTAATCATGTATATTGTATGTATCAATTACGTTTCCCCTCAAGAGTGGAGGGGGTTTCTCCTTTGTACTCCACAAGGGGGTCACCCCGCACGGAACATATGTCCATTATGCTTTCATCATTACGTATATCTCAACCAAGGACCATCACGTTCATACTTGTGTGTTGTATCGCTCTCGGTATGATTAAGGTATCTCACAAGACGTCTCTATTGGTGGTGCAATGCACGAGGATCGACACCGAAGGGGCATTGGTGGAGCTGGGGGGGGGGGGGGGGTGAGGGCTTGGTTAAGGTTTCAAAGTCATAGGGGTGCAGCTTGTGCCCCAAAAATAATCATCATTAGTAATAAAATAATCATTATAGTTTTCTTTTCACATGGGGCAGTGTCCTATGTAGGAAGGATCCCCATAAAAGGAGGGGATGCAGAATTACCCCCTGTCCATGGTAACGGTGTGTACATTGCTGTGACACATTTATTCTTATATTATAATAATAAATATTAATATACTCGATTTATTATGTACGTACACATTGTATGAAATTTATCCTTCATGCGATGACAGGGTTAATATGCAGTGATTAATATTTATTCACACCAAATATCACACCTTTTAACACCCCTGACCCCATATACATCTGAAGTCATTCGACTCGTTTCCCACGGATTTTCAGAAACAGATTAAAATTTTAATAAGATTTACTTGTCCTATGTCAAAACCTTCAGGGACACTTTTCTCCGACTCCATAACGGTATATATTGTTATGTCATCATTTATGTCATATTTTATGGAAATTCAAACAGTCATGAGCAAAGAGTACAGTATATAAAAACAGTATTCAGGTCTTGTCATGCAAATAAATTAAATAAATAGACTGACTGGAAAAATTGAAGATAGGTTTTCTCCTATGAATAAATTAATGATCTAAGGAAACCTGTATAACAAACATACAACACTAGACCTCACTAAGACCAGGGAAATGGGAGTGCTAAGACGAGTGCAACCTTTATCCGTTTGCAGATTCCCACGGATCTTTATTAAATTCAATTTATGGATATGTACTTGTGTTTGAATTCCCCTGTTGCCTCCAAACCAATTTGTTATTATGGTCTACCATGTAAAGAAAGAAAGAAACTCCCTCTATTCGTGCTCCCACACGGAATATGTTTAACCCCGAGTATTTAAGTATAATGAGCGCTGGACCCTCTGTTTGGGACAACGCCAACTGGTACCATGCGTCCACATAGCACGTATAACCTCGAGTTGTGGGTATAATGAACGCGGGACCCAGGGTTTTGGATGTATGGGCGCCACACCCCAGGTCTCGGGTAAAGTGAGCACTGGTTAAAACACTGCCTCCACACAGCATCTCTTGATCACTTTACCCCGTGTCTCGGGTACATGCGCGCTGGTTTATCCATATGTCCACACTGCACGTTTAGTCACGAGTTGTGGGTACTGGTATAATTATGTGCCCTGATCTGACTCGGTATCTTAGGTACATTGATCAGTGATCTGTGTCTCAAATAATTATTATATACGATTTCTAAACAATTTATTTTTAAGCTGTATAATATGAACTACTTCAAGTTCAATTTCATAAATCAGTTAACGATATTTATGATTTAATGGACAGTAGGGTTTTCGTAAAATAAAATAACGGGGACATTCAACTTTGAATAATACAGATTTTGCAAAAGACAAAATAGTACTCAACTCACACCCAAGATGCCAAACGAAATACGTAACATTATACGTTGCTTTTTAACGCTGACCAAGTGACCAGCGCGAAACAGAATCACGCTATTTTCAAATGAAATTTCACAAAATAATATGAAGGCAAATGGAGGCAAATCGTTATCAGGAAGTGGCCATTTCATACCGGGTTCGAACCCGGCTTTGTGGTCCAGTGTGGACGCATGATATGAGTAATAATCGACATTAAGTGTTGTGACGAGCTCGAAATTGAGTTATGAAAACAAAGTGACAGCTCAGACGACGCGTTGCCACTGGTCAGCCACGCCCAATGACCATCAGGGGAAACAACTATAGGGGAAACCAATGCAGACGATTTGCGTACCATGCATGGGGACGGGGACGGATTGGGTGCTCCAAAGTGAAACTCTGGAGGAGGGGGTTATATTTCAAATGGAGGGGTACGGGGGAGGGGGGGGGGGGGGGTCAGCTTGTGCCAAAATGAATACTATTTCATTGTGGGGAGTGCGAGGGGATAGACTGTTTCAAAGATGGAGGGGGCAGTTGCCCATCTTGTCCTCTAGTCCTATAGCTACTACACCATTAGTTTAGAGGGGTTTTGGATCGTGTCCATCTACATGGTCAGAGTACTGACCTCTTTGTACACAGTATTGGAGCAAAGCACTGATATTATTGCATACTATAGATAGACTAGTGCGTAACAGAAGCAATATATTTCGAATGTATAAAGAAGACTTTCTAATACCTCCGTTAACGAACGAATGAAGATTAATCATACAACAGTATACAAATGATGCGCAGGTATGAGTGGGTCGGTAGGAGTTGTTTGCACAAGGTAACTATGGAACTGTTAAACCCACGAGGCGAAGCCGAGTGGGTTTAGACTAGTTTCCATAGTTACCGCGTGCAAACAATTCCACCGACCCACGAAATAAACTTGCGCATCATCTGTTTTATAGAATGGGCATTGTTACACCCCCCAAAAAGTCAAAAAATTAAAAATTAGAAAAATTACCGGATGCATGAAATAATTTTACCGGACGCATGAAATAATTTTACCGGACGCATGAAATTTTTTACCGGACGCATGAAATTTTTTACCGGACGCATGATTTTTTTACCGGACGCATGAAATTTTTTACCGGACGCATGAAATTTTTACCGGACGCATGACATTTTTACCGTACGCATGATTTTTTTACCGGACACATGACTTTTCATGCATCCAGTAGAATTAATTGTCTGCACACATTTTGCTCTCAACCAATCAGATTGCAGGGATTTATCAACCCATTCTATAAAACGTTATACCAGGGTGTGGATCATGTAAGATGGCCGCTCGGCTACGCCAACTTTCTACATGCCATGGAGTTAAATCGAGAATAATCTATCCGTATTTGTGTTTGAGATCAGTCAGTGGTGCCCCTACAATATGGTCAAAGTAGTGACCTCTTTATGCTTGTCATCGGAGTTAAGAGGGCAGCCTTTGGCGTATGACCTCCCATGTGGCAACGCTGTTCTAGTTTTCCCAAAGACACTACAAGGGGAAGACTGGACACTTCGGGGATTTTGTGTAACGCTGAATTTCGTACATGGGGAAGGGCGCTCCTAGCGTTGGGTAGGTCAACTTTTTGTTGTTTTCACGCGTAGCCATTGAAAACACAATAGGGAACAATGGCGAGCAGGTCGAAAATAGCTGTATCTCCATTTTGGAAAGAGGTGTACCTTTGAAACTTTGCATACAGATAGCATTCTGGAAGTTCTTTAAAATGATACCAAATTTGTTAGGAAAGGTTTTGTAGTTTTGAAACAAATTAAGAAAATTTTTGCAAAAAATCCCAAAATGTAACAGTGCCACCTATTTGGGAGGCGAGTTCATGACACATGACCATTTATGTATCCATGGTGAATGAAAACAGAATAAGATTAAGCTCCAAAACGTATTGTTCCTTAAAATTTCAATACCAAGAAACTTTTTTGAAGAATTTTCAAATTATCAGTTCTAAAATGTAACCCTTTGTACACACTTGTTTATACTATTGATTGTGAAAATGACCATATATAAGGTTAATCAACAGAACGTTTTATGAATCCTTGCCATTATATAATATAGCTTTGATATTTTTAAAATTGTAGGTAACAAAGGCAGTTATTTAATTTAAGGTATAATCTTATTGGCGAGATTACTGATCCAAAATATTCTTGTGCTTTTGTCTTTTTCTTTCTTTCTTCTATAACTTATCTAACTCCCAATTTTCTCTCCCTTTTTTTCTCCTTGTCTTGTTTTTTTTCTTCTAATTTTTATTTCATTCTAAGTAGTAGTCATTATTGTTTGTAGACCATTTAATGTTATTTACTACAGGGGAGAGGTTCCCTTCCCCTGTAGTATTACTAAGTAGTGGTAGTTATAGTAGTACAATTTGATAGTGGTAGTATTAGTAGTATACATGTATGTAGTTTAAGGTAATGTAAGAGTAACTTTTGAGGGCGCTGCACCCTACAAGCCTTGCTTCTATGCAGCGTCCTCCATTTTCAACAATTATTTATTACTGATTTGTATATGTATTTTATCTATTTAATAACTCCTGTAAGAATGCATTTTGTAAATTATCCTGGGGGGGGGGGGGGGGGGGGGGGGGGTCTGTACTCATTGAAAGGGGGTATCATGCGTGACCAAGAAAACAAGTAATTAGGGTGGTTTTTCACGATCAGGCGAGATACTCGAGTATCTCGTTTAGGGTCTCAAAATCACCCAAAATCAGGAAATAGGGTATCTATTTTAGGCTGATGAATTACTCGTTTATAGGGTATCAAAAAGATTAATTACTCGTTTAGGGTCTCAAAAACTCAGCTTACTTGCTTAGGGTATCAAAAATAGTAATAAATTGCTTTTAATAGGGGTTTACAAAAAAAAGATTACTTGCTTAGGGTATCAAATATAGTTATGACTTGCTTAGGGGTTTACACAAAATTGATTACTTGCTTAGGGTATCAAAAATACTTGCTTAGGGGTTTACACAAAATTGATTACTTGCTTAGGGTATCAAATTACCGATAATCATACTTGCTTAGGGTGTATTTTTTGCACCACGCAAATACTCGTTTAGGGTGCTTTTGGCAAGTCCTTGGTCACGCATGATACCCCCCTTTCTATGAGGACAGACCCCCCCCCCCCCCCCCCCATACTTGCAAATTACCGATAATCATACTTACTTAGGGTGTATTTTTTGCACCACGCAAATACTCGTTTAGGGTGCTTTTGGCAAGTCCTTGGTCACGCATGATACCCCCCTTTCTATGAGGACAGACCCCCCCCCCCCCCCCGGGTAATAATACTTTTGTTGAAAATGAAAATAAATGAACTGAACTGAAAGGTGTAATTAAAATTCAGATCAAACTGAGATCTCATTGCATCGTTTATTTTGTTGGTGTGTGTGTGTATATTTGTGTTTGTATGTCTGTGCATTTGTGTGTGTGTTTGTATACATTTGTGTATGTATATGTGATAGTATGTGTATGTGTTTGTATGTTTGTAGGCCTACATAGTACATGTATGTATGTTGATGTGTCATGTGTTTGTGTGTGTATGTGTCTACAATAACATGACCAGCTTTCTGGCAGCTTTCCCACATGGAGATTTTAAATTCAGAACTAGAAATGCTGTGGCACACTAACTATTACAAAAAAAACACCAAAAACAAAACAACAGATTTCTAGGGGACCCTCCCCACCCCCCCCCCCTCCCCCATCCAGCTGCCGTGCGGCCATACCCTTGCTTCCACCCAAATTCTAGCTGTAAGAGTGTAGGTCTACAATTCTTCATATAAAGAGAAAAGAGGTATTTAAATAAATGTTACTATTTTGATTTCAAACCATGACACAGGTAACTGCAACAATCTTGATGACGAGTTCGTTTTTAACAGCAAGCAAAGAAACTTGTACGTGAATGTTGACTTGATTCTGCATGTCTACTATTAAATATTTCTTGGAAATTTTCACCTGTAAGCAGGCAAACTTATAAACAAACTCCTTTTAATATTTGGTGTACATTTTGGGATAAAAAAAGCAAAAATAAGAAGGAATTTGATACTTCACTACCAGTTCCCTATTGTGTTTTCAATGGCTACGCACGAAAACAACAAGAAGTTGACCTACCCAACGCTAGGGGCGCCCTTCCCCATGTACGAAATTCAGCGTTACATCGATTGCTGTACAAAACCGGCGCAGTGTCCAGTCTTCCCCTTGTAGTGTCTTTGGTTTTCCCAAGTACGTAAGTTCCCCCAAACAATACGGGAAATAATATAGTACCTAGGCCTGGGTTAAAGTGCGTATTACACCACTGGGAATCATAACTCCTTGGTTAACTTCTTCTTTCGTGATTTAAAAGGTGCGTTAACTTTAAATGACATGCGCCAGATAGAATCACCGAATATATCAATATCAATTTTTACTCGAATAATGTTTAGGTTCCGACGCTACCGAAATTATGGTTTTAAACGAACATTATTACGCATTTCATCCTGATGTTGCAAGATCAGATAAGCTCGAACATTTGTTTTGCATTTTGTTTGACGGTAGTATATTGGAAGAATACACTGAATGTGACATGATGTTCTTTTTACAGTACATCAAACTAGTTTTCCATTCAGGCACATCTGACAGTTATGTAGATGGACAAAACTTGGGACAGAATGAGAGGAATTCAACTCATTCATTGCACAATAAAAAAAAATCATGATAATAGTGGTTCGAATTATCTCTTAGCGTATGATAGTATAAGGACTTACCTCTTTATGTAGCTTTCACTACTATAGCCTACAATAGATAGCTTGAGGGGTATTATGGAAAGTGGAAACGGAGATAAGGCAACGCCCGTCCATATGATATATTGAAGACATTGGAAGATCCACGGCATTTCCCCATAATGTAGATTCCTGGTGTTGATTTGAAGACAAATAAAAAGAGTTCACGAACTTGGTAATTTCCGTTGTTGGAAGCACAGGTTTCCCCCTTCTATTTGAACTTCAATAACCTTTAAACTCATGCAATTTCACCACCAAGATGACTAGGGGTGTAGTCAGTGTTCCACATGGGTGGGATACAAATGGGGGCTCCAGATTCCCTCTCATAACATATTTGCGCTAAAAACACACCTCAGATAGCTTTTTTAGTTAGTTTGTTTTACTTGCTTATACAAGGACTCAAGAAGTGAAGAGGAAAGGGGGAGGGGTCAAATGTCCTATGTTGTTTTCCCATATACAGTCAAACCTGTGTATATTGACCGCCTATAAGAGAAACAAAAAAAGGTGACCATTTTGGACAGGTGACCTACATAGACAGGTTCCATAACGCTGTTTTCATCTGCCGGGGAACATTTGTGGTGGCCACTATAGGCAGGTTTGCTGCTATAGACAGGTGACCACTAAGACAAGTTTGAATGTATTACGTTAGTATGGCCTCTATCAATGGTGTAGTTCACGTGTCAAAGAGTTGGATATTTTTGTCATCCTTGTCACCAAAACCCCTTCCTCCTCACCCACCCTGCAAAATGTCATCGCAGACCTGAGGAAACAATAAAATCAATATAGATGACTTTAAAATAACTCTTATATACGATGAATGCTAACTCTCTCTTTTAAAGAGAACGTTTCAACTTTTCTTGTGAGTGTTGTCCAGCATATCATTGCCAGCATGACTGTACGAGTCTACGAGAGGGTGGTAACACTTTCCAATCTCGTCAGACTATCGTGTCTGTTCAAACCGTAGAAAGATTAAAAATCGATTGGTGATACGAGCGATGTACGTTTACACTGTCGATGTGTTATGAGTATCATCATAGTTTCTATTAGTGTTGGTTTGGGGTCCGGATTCCGAAATTAGAACTCACCCCGACGAGTTTGGGAACCAGGCCTCAAACCGACACGAACCCGACACTACTTGGCACAATCGATACGAATAATTGATTCACATCAAACCGATACTAAGCGGACATCAATCCAAATGGCCAGACTTAAATATGTCAGTTTTGAACCTGATGTTGGTCGCCTTTTATAACTGCGTGACTAAGATATTATTATTGTACCTTCACTATTCGTCTTGACAGATTGATATTACTGTTAACCAATTATACAATAATTTAATAAAATTTGAAGTAAACACAAACATTATACAGCGAGAGCATTCGCAATATAATTCCATATCACATATTGATGATTCATGTTGATGCCCCTGAATTGGATCATCGTGTTTATTTTAGACCGAGTATCAAAATAGCTTGATTCCTCCCCAACCCGCCCACATCATGATTAGCTCGAAATAACATCATGTTTACCTTCGTTGATATTAAAATCATACGTCACATTTAAATTTGTATTCAAGATATGAACATCATTACCCCAAGCTCCCTCGGTTCCTATACATTACATCGGGCAAGTTAGCACGGGAAGGGCAATATTTGTGACCGGCTATAGCGAATCCCGGCAGCGTCTTTTTTCCGTACCACTAATCACATGAATCAGTTTTCCACAAAAACTCGTGAAAGCGCACTCGGCACTTGTCGGGTTAGTTCATACTATGTATATAAAAGTACTATGATTGTAACATTGAAACAATCATATCTTCGCCAATTATTGACCAATTAGTTAGAACAAAGCATCAAATGAAAGCTTGCGATGAGGTCTTTGTAATGGTATGATAATCTACATTTGATTTTTACCGACAAGTGCCGGGTGTTGCTATAGCCGATCACATTGTTTGCATCGTGCAGTATCTGAAAACGTTTTAAGTGTGTGTTGAATTACTGCTTGCTTATACTTCAAGTGATCCATTAACTTTGTCAAATTTAAACAAAACCACTTCGAGCTTCCACAATTCTTGTGTGGCTTGTTGTTTGGTAGTATAGGTAATAGAATAATTAAGTAGGTTTTGATTATAAAAATGTCTCCCTATACAATTCAATCGAAAAGCGTTCCGAAACGCTTTTCGATTACAGTCAAAATTAAAAGGCAGTATAGGTGATAAAATCTTACATACAATTTCATCATTTGCAGTAGGTAAACGGTGTTCTTTTCTATGACACTTGCACACTTTCAGAAGAATATTACGATGATATTGGTATAATATGATTAAAGTCTCAAATATCACTTTTGGAAAAAATTCTTGTGAAGTTGATGGATCACTTTAACTGAACATGTCAATCCCATTTTTAAATTTGTGTTTATGTGATAACGCCTTGAGGGATAACAGCATGTACATGTATATTCGTGTCTTCTTCCATTTCCCCCAAACATTGCCAAATCATTACACGGATGCAAAATTCGTTGCTAAGTTCAGCAAAGTCATTTTCATTCCGCTCAAGGGAGTTAGCAAGATAAACAGATGCAACTACGACCCTATACCGCGGAAGACATCCCTCCAGAGATTCCATATTCATGGTATCGTGCACAGAATTGAAAACGCCGTTATTGGCTGCGTCATTTATCAACACTTTGGGAAGCTTACGTAATAACTATTTTGTATAATTTGCGTGATTACCCATTATTTTACAAGTTCACCGTTTATTGATTTTGTATCGACCTCTTCATCAGACATCTCTCGACTTCTCGACTTCCACTCCCTCCTCTGTTTCCTTATCCATCTATGAATGTCATCATGAATTGTATCATCATTCAATTAGAGGAGTAGTATCAAAATGCATTCGATCACCCCATAATGCCGATAATATATATAGTGCATGAACCATTATACCGGGGTTGGCCTTTTTATTCCGAGCAGTGCATGGTAACACGCTAAAACTTTTTTTTTTTTTTTTTTTTTTTTTTGGGGGGGGGGGGGGGAGGGGGGGGGGGGAGGGGGGGGGGGGGGCGTTGATGCGGGGGCGACATACGGTAGCTGAGGGGGGAGGTTGTGTGTTGGATTGGGGGTATTGACTCTAGTTGAATAGGGGTATTACAGGGTACAGTCCCCAAGCCCCCCCCCCCCCTCCCCTATCAGTTATTCCAAAGTTCGTTTATGAATTATACTACAATACTTCCGGCTGTCTGGGGTATGTAGGCTATATGCCTCTAACGTTCAAACTTATCTTTTTAATGAGCCGACATTATAGGTCTTTGACGTTTCGAAGCTTCCGATCCATATGGAATATGTTATTTAACTTTTTACTAGATTGGTCTGAATATGTCCACGAACATTTTCTTTACCTAGTTAGCTAAGAAATTGTATGTCATCTAATATTCCTATGTTATATTGTTTTTACTCAGAACCATATTCGTTGTAATCCCATGAAAGGTAATTTATGTTTATGGGTCATTCAGAGCATTGTTTATTTTTAAATTGATATGATCAAATTACAATTTGTGGGTGTTAAACTTCGTTTGTGATCTTTTATTTTTATTCAAAATTCAAACACAAGAAATAAACCTGGAAGTACATGAAATAGTATCAGCCCAAATCGCAGCGTTTAGAATTCGTTTATCAGCGTGAAACGAGGCAATTTTAAGGATTCTCAATTTGATTAAATTAACATTTCCTCTTACTGGTTATGTTTATTACAGCACAGCTGATACAAGATGCTAATACGGGGTCCGTCCTTTCCCTTGTCACGTTTGTTTACTGTGGTTTATGGTTTGTAACAATAATGATGGAAGCTGTAAACTTGGCAGAAGTTTGCGAAAAAGGCTCAAGCTGTCAGGCTTTGCTCGACCATGTGGTGTAGCCAAGGTCAAATGGGGGGGGGGGGGGTGGTATGTGTGTGTGTGTGTGCGTGTGTGTGTGTGTGTGTGTGTGTGTGTGTGTGTGTGTGTGTGTGTGTGTGTGTGTGTGTGTGTGTGTGCGTGTGTGTGTGTGCGTGTGTGTGTGTGTGTGTGTGTGTGTGTGTGTGTGAATCTTGAATCTTGGTTTGAGAGGTGACAACTTACTTACAATAATTGATATATATCATGCGATTCCGAGGGATTGGAAAATTGATTTAGGTTTGATACAATTTTGTGAGGTAGACTTAATAAATTATAATATTAATTTATATCTTTTGGATAAAAAATTAAGTTTTAAGGATGTACCATCAAGAAAAATATATGATTATTTTATTAGAGAATTGCAAAAGACATATGATTTACAGATAAGAGATGGACAAAATGATTTTAATTTTATAGATAAAGAAATGTATGAATGTTTTTTTAGACCAAGAATAACATTAATAATTGGGAAACAGAGAGAGTTTCAATTTAAGTTACTCCATGGGGCAATTTACACTAAAGATAATTTATTTAGATTTGGATTTGTTGAAGACAACTTGTGTTCGTACTGTAAACGGGAAAGGGAAACATATTCGCATTTATTTTTTTATTTTGTTTAAATGTAAAATTGACATGGCAAGCTTTGATGCAACGTTTTTTGTTAGATGAAATAAAGGACTTAAATTGGCGGGATATATTTGTTGGATTGTCAGGTAATTCAAATAGAATAAAATGTTGCAATACCATCATTTTTATGGTAAAATATATTTTATTTGTATTTAGAAAAGAGGGTGTTCTACCTAATATTGATAAAATACAGAAACTGTTATTGGATTATAAGGCCCAGGAAAAGGGAATAGCAATTAAAATGGGAAAATTAGGACTACATTTACAAAAATGGGAAACGGTAAAATTAGAATAAGATTGAAAGAATGAACTCTTCATATGTGATGTTTCCCCCGTGAGCTTGTAAAAAAATAAAATTAAAAAAAAGTATTTAAAAAGTATTGATTTAAATATGTATTTTGTAAGCATTATTATTATTTTTTTAAAGGATGTGAGCAGATTTCCGGGGTAGGGTTGGGGGGGGGGGGGGGAGGGTCAGTGTGTAGGGGGTGGGGAAGGGGGGATGAGAGAAGTAGCGTGTTTTACTTCTTTGTATTTTTTTGTTAAATCTCCATTGTGTTTAATTTTTGTGAATTACACTTGATTTGTACACTTGAGATGTAAACTTGTATTTTCAAAAATGTTATTCAATTGTAAATGTTATGTTAATAATTTGGAGAAATAAAAAATCATTAAAAAAAAAAAAAAAAGTGTGTGTGTGTGTGTATGTGCGTGCGTACGAGCGTGCGTGCGTGTGTATGTGTGTGAGATGTGTTTTTTTTTCCGGGGGGGGGGGGGGGGGGGGGGCTACGCCACATGCCCAATCGTCCTCCGGGATTTGCTTGCCATAAAAGAGTACCGGATATTATTTCACGCAAATTAATTTCGAATATTCATATTATAGACGACATATTTATGGTTGGAATATACTCCACCCCTCTGTGACACAAACAAACATCGATATCATTACAAATGGTTTATATTTTGGGGTCTATATTCCATGTTTTATATAAAACAAAAACATGTAAGTCAGTTAGACCATAAAATATACGAAGAGGGGAAGGGGGGGGGGGGGGGTCTTCCCTTAGTTGGACATGACACTGACCTCGGCGACCCAGTTTCCATGATTGGCCGGGAGTGGCGAACATTTGTTTCTAATTACTGCATGAGGTCTGCTATCGTGGTATGCAACAAGATACGAAGATGTTAAATAGACCTATATAATAATGTTGTTGTCTAATGTGATAATATGTGTTCTTGGCCTCGTTGCAGAAAGAGATACAATCGATTGTAAGTTACGATTGATCGTAAGTCAACAAATTTAAGCGTTTCAACCAATCAGATTTGCGCATCTAGAACACGTGATCTGACTTACGATTAATGGCAACTTACAATCGATTGTATCTCTTTCTGCAACGAGGCCAAGGTCTTTAATCATGTTAAAGGTTTATATTTAGTAATATCGATTCAACGTCAATTATTTACTATCACGTTTAACATGTTTAAGAACAGGTTCCAAGTATTTTAATTGAACCGATGATTGTTAAAGATTCAAAAGAAAAGCAAGTGTAATCACTTAACATTCACATTTTAATAATGCGTCGAAACCATAGATTTAAATCTAACTCTATGAAATATAACTCACGATCAAGATGGGATACACGTTAATTATCGCTTGCTAGATTGGAGCTAAACCATCTTTGTATTCCAGTTTCGAGAGAATTATGTCACGTTAAGCATCTTTGAAATCGTTACACATTTCAATTTAGTTATCACATTTCGATCAATTAATTGATTAATTGATTGATCTCATCAATCTTCATTTATTGTAAACACTTCTTCACGACACGGTTAACTAATTACTCCTTTAAAATTGTACAGAGGGGGATGGGGGTGGGGGGAGGGGGGGGGGGGGGGGGCCTTAATAAAGTCATCCGAGACCAACTGTCAATGCATCCTAATTATCCCACAGGGATGTCGGTGACAGACGGTATTGTATTAATTACGAGGCGGTTTTGCTTCATCTTCATGACTTGTTTTGTTGTTGTTAAAATGATCCATTACCTTCATGAGATCTTTCTAAAAGGGTATATTCGAGACCTCAATCATAATTATACCAATATCAGTAGTATGGTTGTACATATTATGGCGACACAAAGGAAATATGAATATTAATTTTTCATATTTTTATGATTTATGATTATGAATTATGGATTTAAAATTATGAAAAATTAATATTCATATTTAATTTGTGTCGCCATATGTACAACCATACTACTAATATCATCGTACGATTTGTCTGAATCATGTGTGAAAGTTTCATAAGAAAAGAACACTGTTTGCCCAGTAACAATGTGAACATTGGTATCATATTTTTGTCCCCTGTATATACAGTATACTGCCCGTAAATTGATCATAATGATGTCTCCATAGCCCAGCCTGATGTATAGAGGGTCATCGGATATACCGTTCATCCATCCTTCGCAATTAGTTGGACGAAGTCGCTGATGACGGATATCGTCGTATCGATTGCGAGATGATCAAGCTTATGTATAATCTTCTGTCGTCTGTCAGCTAGTGGGCGGAGCTAAAGAGACATCAGCAGCCCCTTTGTGCCCCTCCCAGCTTACACAAATCAATGAAATAATATATTATACCACTCTTTTTGTTTGTATTTCATTTAATCTTAATTTTGTTTTGCATATTTATTTTTTATTTAAAAATGTTTACATCTATTTAGTTTTATGTA
Source organism: Echinarachnius parma (assembly GCA_037951105.1). Taxonomy (NCBI): domain Eukaryota; kingdom Metazoa; phylum Echinodermata; class Echinoidea; order Clypeasteroida; family Echinarachniidae; genus Echinarachnius; species Echinarachnius parma. Next base: position 26,636 of record JBAMJV010002702.1, read on the forward strand.
TGTTTTTATTTATTCATATATTATTTATTTATTTATTTATTCATTTATTTATTTATATATTTATGTATTTATTTATTTATTTATTTACATATTATTTATATGTTTATTTTTATTTTTTTTAATTTATATATTTATTTATTCATTTATTTATTCATTCATATATTTCACAATGTATTTATGTATATATATCTATATTTATTTTTAAAGTCGGAAGCGAACAGTGGGTGGCCGTGGGGGCGGGGCCTATTCACGTACCAGTACACTAATGGAACCTGTAAACCAATAAGTTATATCTCTAAAGACGATGGATGTTGTTATATGATCATGACGATAGGAAGAAGATTGTGTTACCCTGGTCCACCGTTCACCGGGCCAGAGAGTCATACTCGGAGACGAACCTTTCATGCATCCCAATTATTTAGTCGATGTCATTGATGATAGACAGCATCGTATCGCTTACGAGATGGTCAAAAGGCTGGACATCATACACTATGTATTTCTTAAATTTGCTTTCCTGGGGGGGGGGGGGGGGGGGCAGTGTTACAGCTAGGCCTAGGGGCAATAATACTCGGGACAGGGGCCGATACGGGAGCGGGGGAACTTTTATATCAATATTATGATACAGATGGAGATTAGGTTAATCATCAAATTGAAGTTGACAAAACAATACGATTTCTAAAACATTCATGCAAATCATAATAAACATATTTTACATATCAGATATAACAGGACATTACATTACAGTTTATAAAATACACAAAGAAGCAACAAGAACCAAACAATTTCGTTTAAAAAATCATTCAACAGAACAGCATATGAAATAACCTGAATGTCCCCGTCGAGACACAGATGTGAGGAGGTTGTATGTTTGAGTAATGAGCTCTTTCTGTCTGTTTGTCACAGAGTGCTCATACATTCATCTTTCCGCGGGGGAGTTATGTGTTAGTGATAACAAACACATTCTCGCGAATGTGCAACTTTCCTTAAAGCCCCCTGACCATGGATACATTTTTTGTTTAAAACCTCTTAAAATTTCCGACCAAATGTTCAACCATAGTTACATTTTGAAGTTGTATTCATACTTGTTATATTGATAAATTAATTAATCATCAATAAACTGATGTGTTTATATCTGAACTCATTAATTAATTAAATTATGCATTTGTTTATAGAAATATGGTTTTCTTTCTTTCTTTCTTTCTTGACAATGGCTCTTTAATTGTAATACATTCATCTTTCAGGGGAAGTTATGTGTTAGCGATAACAAACACATTCCCGCGAATGTGATTGTACGACGTTTGTTTAACTCATTAATCATCAAAGAATGTGACACGGTAAGATTCTAACTGCTAACCTACTCACGCTTCCGTTTCTGACCCGTAATAAATCAGCCCGCCTCAATGGGTTCGTTAATGTCATCATTAAAACGTTCATTAATATAATCATTTATGTACGACCAAGAAAAGAATAATGGTGTCTAGCCTTTGTTCTCCATGCCTCTACGGAGTATCTGAATGATTTATATTTCATTCAATATTATTATCATGATTACAGAGCATGCAATGCACCCAATTATGTTTTTTGCACTAAATACTGTTGCATGTATACGTTCACCTTAATAATAGACATGTAATAACACATAAAACCATCCATTATTCGAACATAACTACGTTTATTTTCGCAACTCCTTTATGACCTTTTTTTATCTTTCAATTTGTGAAATAAACACGTATAAGTTACATAAATTAAAAAGTCAATGGTGTAGCTATACTAGTAAGTCAGAGAGATCGGAGGACCTCTCTGAGTAAATTGTGACTTACTTCGAAAGAAAAAAAGAAAAAAACATCTTACGACATTGAACCAAACCAAAACGAACAAACCGAAAAGGTAAACGTATGTTTATGAATCACACACGAACAGTATTAGAGCAAAAAATGAACCTTGTTCCTATCTGTCACTACTGTGTTCCCCGTTGGTTGTCCTTCGTACACACATCTGCCATGTCTGCTACCAAGAATGAGATGACGTGACTGGATTGTCAACAAAATGAAACATTTGTGTAACATCATTTAGCCTAATTTGTACAACTATATGATGAATTCTTGTTTCTGGAGGGGCAGATATATATAGCCATGATTAAAATACGATAAAAACCTGTTTCGCGGTTTGGCAAATAAGTATTATTTTAAAATTGTCATTCTCTCATGATATTTCAACACTAATCTACTACTCGCCCACTCCTCCCTGTAAAGAAAAAGCATGATGTGTATAGTAGCAAGATAATTATCGTATTTAATATATACACATCTCCTTATGCGCGAATAAAATAAACATTCGTACTTTGAACTGCTGAATTGATCTTGATAACATGTAAAAAAACAAAAACATGTGTATTTAGAATTTTGTTTCAAGATAACGGTGCGTATCATGACCAATAATTGATCTACATGACACCCCCGATAACGTACATGTAATGTACGTCTCAGATACGACATGACTGATGTTATGGTTACGTAATCCCTCATCCTGACCTGGGATCTCCAGGGCTAGGGCGATCTACAGGTGCACATGTCCACCTAATCGAATGTGATTCCTATAGTCACAATTAATATGACTCGTACTTCTGATTCCGATTTAAGCAAGTTCTTCCGGAATTGTGATTTTTAACGTCATCTTTAAAGGTATGGTGACAAGAAAACTGCCTCAAAATTGGGTTTTACTGTATCTAAGGTAGATTTTCATGAAGATTACTAATACAAACATATTTTCCTCGTGGGAAAACCCGGTAAAATAACAAATTCAACTTGTAAATTCACTTTCGGAACCCCCGTAAAAAAACTGAGTCCTGGGCGAACAAAAAATGACGTCATCTTTGTGACGTCACCTCAACTTACAAGCAAAAACGAGTTTGTTTTACAAGCAAGTCATAGGCTCTGCATGTAAACAATGCACATTCCTCCGCGTTGCGGTCTGCATGTGATGTCATGAATCGGGTGACACGTGCGCACATTCCCGCTCTGCTATAAATGACTTTTTTTAGGAGCATGGAACGCCGATGCGAAATAAAGCAAAAAAGTTGCATGAAATTTACCTTTTTTTCCCAACTTAAGGATTTCTTTGAAAAAAAGAGTGTGGTATATCAATAAAGGCACATATTTAGAGGGTACCACCACCCAAAAATAATATTCTTATTAAAGAAAGGTAACATCTTTAGTATTCCATTCCATCAACAAGTTCACAAAAATATGTTTCCAGAAAGAAACAAATATAATTGGAAACGCATCACCATTCTAAAGCATGCGTTCATGCGGTCTGAGTGTGCGGTGAATTGCAATGCGTGCAGAGCGAACGAATCGCCCGGGAATCTATTGTTTACAAACGTGCGCGTGAATAGCTGCATTGGCGCACTCGCAAATGGTTGGCCCGTATGGAACCAGTAAATAGCAGTGGTTCCGTAAGTGGTGGAAATGAATTGCTTTGTTTATGAATTACACAACCCTTTGCAAAATGTTGGGTATCTATTTGATATCACAAAACGGTACCAAAACATATGTAATAATGTGTTGTTCTTTGCCTGGTGGTCCCCTTTAAAGCTATAAACCTGAATCAAAGCCCGGGGGGGGGGGGGGTACTCACGTATATTGGGTATACGGGGATGTGCCGCTGGGAAGGGTGACTTTTTCAAGAAAGATCCTTAGACATGGGTCCCCTTTTCATCAAAAAAATCCTTAGACATGGGTCCCTTTTTTCATATTTCCCCTTTTTATACGGGATTTTGGGATTTGCCGATGTGAAATTGCAAAATTTTTCAAGCTCGCTACGCTCGCTAACTTAAAACCACAAAATTTGCGGGAAATACACCAAAAACATGCGCCGCAGGCGAAAAAAAATCCTTAGACATGGGTCCATTTTTCGCAAAAGGACCCTTAGATGTGGGTATGGGTTTGGAGGTCTCAGCCGCACACCCCCGTCCGACTATAATCTGAGTACCCCCCCCCCCCGGGAATCAAAGCCGGGATTTCCCCCCTCCTTTAATACTGATCCGCAATAAATCATAATATGCCGATAGACTACACAATTGAACACGATTCCGGTATATAAGAAGGCAACGCTTACACAATATGTTCAACATATTCAACAAACAATCTTGAATCTACTTCAATAACCTTCTCATAAGTTTTGTAAATTATATAAACAAAAGGTTAAATGACGAGGGTGGCATTTACGATAAATGATTTGATTACAGTCATGAACACTGCTCTCACATTGCTACATTGGTCGGGAAATGATACATAAAGGTTATACTTCACATGACTCGACTTAGTCCAGACAACTTAGATTGTTCAAGAAACCGCGATGATGATGAATTATGAAGAATAATTCATTTCCGATTTGATATAATTATAATAGGAACTATGAGAGACTTTGTGCGCCGTGAGAGACATTTTTATGATGATATTGGGTTGCGGTGTCAGCTTGATCTTGATTTACCACTCATCCTAGTAATACTTTCTTTATCTAATCATCTTTAATAAAGACATTCATTTTGAATAATTCTGACTGAAAACATGTCCTGTTTTGAATTGCAAATTACGTTTTTTTAATTATCGAGATATTGTCATAGTTACATCTTGATCTCGTTACTAAATTTAGGTGAACCTGTAATTATATCACTCATCAAACGTAATTCCCCCATCTATACATCCATCCGTCTTCGATCCCGTTTGTCCTTTTGTTCCTCCCTCAAAACCGTTATACTCGGACAGTGCCATGTTCATGAATTGTGAGTACCACGTATGAGCCGGTATGTTAACATGTGTATATTGATAATTTAAATCAGCATATAATAATTAATTCCAGGTGAGCCAGGTTTACTATTTCACAATGTTATCAATCCATCCGTCAGTTAGTCTGTCCATGAACCCTATGGTCTGTCCACCCTTTCCCTTTCTATACCGTTAACATAACCGTGTGATATCAACGAGTACGTGTATACATACTATAAGTATACTTATACAATGTTAATTTAGAATTACAGTAACACATTTTCATGAAAACATTTGAAATCAGCCTTGACAAATTGAAACATTAAACAATTTATGTCAGTTGTTTTGACCGAAACTATACACGACAGGATGAGCACGTCTAAGTTCTGTAAACTTGCTGAAATTGAATAGGGAATTATAAAAATGAGTAAAATGAACAAAAAAGGAAGGAAATTAAATGTTGATACATTCTAAAGCAATATGCCAAAATTATATAATACACTAAAATATGAAACCTGCTGGGCTGCATTCATACAATTCTCACAACATCCCATGCGTGACAAGCTCACGCACATCACAGTTTGCCCGAGTTCCGTGTCTCATCATTCAGTATTCCCAGAATGACAGGCTCGGCAAGGACAAGGCTAGGGGCAAGGCCAGGGGATCGACAAATTAAAAGAAGAAATATAAATGACTAGGAGGAATTGTGATAAATAGAAACACTCGAGAGGCTAATAAAATATATAAGCCTCCGGGAAGGGGCTCCCCCAAATCCCAAGTTCCCGTTCACTTCCCCCCTCACAAATCCCTGATTGAGGTTAGGTCATGGTCCACTGACGTGCCCCCCTCTCGCTCCCATCTCGATCGCCCCCAAATCGGCCCCTCCCTGGCGCACTATGTCTCACTTTAGAGGAAGGATACAAAACAGTATATGTCTAATATTAATTATGTTTAATCCCATTTAATTTACTATTATAAAATGGGTAGAAGAATCCCTGCATTCTGATTGGTCAATTAGCATGTAAAAGTTTTTTTACTGATGCATGGCTCACTTTAGTTTGATTTTCACATTGTTTTGCGCTCATTTTATAAAACAAATGTTGCACAGGCATATTTCGTGGATTGGAAAAAAAAAAAAATGTAAATCATTAAAAAAAGAAAAAAATTAATATCATTAAAAAAAAAAATGTATCATTTAAAATTTTGTTTTAACATTTTTAAATTGATATAAAAAAATTGTTTATCATTAAAAAAAAAATTATATCATTTAAATTTTTTATTTTTTTAAATTTTAAAACTGTTTTAAATTAATTTACATCATTTAAAAAAAGTAAAAATTAAAATGTGAAAATCAAATTTTTCCCCAGTCATGGGTCGGTACTTTTGCAGCCATGGGTAGGTACTTTTGAAGCCATGGGTCGGTACTTTTGAAGCCATGGGTCGGTACTTTTGAAGCCATGGGTCGGTACTTATGAAGCCATGGTCGGTAAATTTATCCAATTTAGCCATTACTGGGAAAAAGTCTAATTTTCACATTTTTTCGCGCCCATTTTATAAAACAAATGCTGCACAGGCATATTTCGTGGATCGGTAAGAATTGTATGCACTCTTTTTACTTTGGAAATGGTCTAAAACCCACTCGCTGCGCTCGTGGGTTTAAACCATTCCAAAGTTAAACTCGTGCATCCAATTCTTACCGATCCACTCATGCCTGTGCATCATTTGTATACTATATCATGGATATAGAAACATACACAATAGTTTAAACTGCTCTTTTTCTGGGAAGAGGGGCTTCCCAATTTTTAAAACGCTCCATATTTCCCCCATAAGGTTAAAGCTAAATGGCTAAAGCGAAACGCACAAGTAAGGCTAAATCTACTCGCCGGAAAGGCATGAAAGGGGCTTATATTTACTCTTGTGTTATCGTTTTCCTCTTCTTCAAGCGTTACATAAGATGTTGTCATTCTCTCCTGAAACGCCCCCTATAGCTCGCCTTCATCATTCTGGTGTTGAACCTTGCTACAGACAGTACCGCACGCTGCTCAGAAACACACGAATTGCTACCAAATCCCTACGGGAAGGGGGCTTCCCTAACAGTGCCTATTTTTTAAGCACACATTTCTTCTATCGTTTCCGCCCCAGAGGCGCCCACTGATAAAGGTTGAAACTGGCTACGCCATTGTACGAATTGAATGATTAGAAAGGCGGAATGTTACTTTAATACTATAGCCCATCAGAAAGGGGCTGACCCAGTCCCAAATATCCATTATCAAGGATTCTCTCCCTCACCCAGTAGACTATGAATTTTGGTAAATCTCTCCCGAGATTTGCCCTTCCTTCTACGTTCTGACAGGAATCTGGCTACGCCACTGCACGATCAGTAACACACAACGGGAAGTAACTATAACCATGATAACTGTTCAGGAAGGGGGATTCCCCAAGCCAAAGAGGCCCCTATCGTTTTCCCCTCAACATAAGACAGTTCTGAGTGAGATTGTGTTCATTCTCCCCCGACAACGCCCGAGGAACCCTTCCTCGGATTCCTGTTGAATATGGCTACACCACCACAACACGCTGCCCGATTAGCATTGATTAGACCCCCACGAAAGGTCAATAAAACCCTATGGCATGTATGGGAAGGGGGCTATCTTCCCGTTGCCCACGTTTCCTTGGTCGTTTCCCCCCTCATAAACTCTGAGCAAGATCTGGTCATTCTCCCTAAAGACGCCCCCCCCCCCCCTATTTTCCTTCTGGGTTAAACTTGGCTACGCCACTATACATGCTGTCTGATTGGAAACACACGAAATGTTAATAAAAAAACCCGCGGTATTACTAGGGGGCTCCATCAATCACTAATCTATCGTTTTTCATGCACTTAGTTCTGAATGAGATTTGGTCATTCTCATCCGAGGCACTAGGCGTTCCCTCCCCCTTGTCCGAGTCTTGTCCGAGTCACCACTGCCCAAGTCCATGTTTCCTCTTTCATCCCCCGCCCCTTGACATGCTTGACCAAGCTCTGTATGAGATTTGGTCAGAGACGGCCCTCCCCTTCTTCCTTCTGGCTGAAATCTTGCTACACCACTACATGCTGTCTGATCAGTAACACACGAAAGGCTTATACAATCCGTTGGGAAGGGGGCTTCCCAAAGCCTAGTTTTTACTATACCCCCCACCCCCATCCCAACATGCACTGAATGAGATGTCGTCATTCTCTACCCAAGACGCCCCTTCTTCCCTTTGGGTTGAACCTGGTTACACCACAACACGCTGTCCAATCAGGAGCACACGAAAGGTTACTATAACCATAACCCTCAGGGAAGGGGGCTTCCCCAAGCCCACACTTCCTATATCGGTTCCCCCTCACAAGTTATGAATGAGATTTGGTCACTCTCCCCTGAGGCGCCCCCTCCCCTCCTTCCTTCCGCGTCAAACCGCCATGCCCTTGACTTAGCACTCGGATTGGTCACACGCAGATTCCTGAAGATCTGACCTGTTAACAGTCGAAGTACCATGTAGCTGCATATTGCGCGGAAAGGCAATGTCGTCTGTATGACGTGGTCACGATTGAGTTAATATTCGAGAAGAGTCTTGCCTCGAAAACTGTATAAAATAGATTTTTTTTTAAAGCCATGTTTTATCATGACCATAGATGTCAAACGCTCTGACAAATTAAAGTCGACAAGTTCAATGACAGTGAAATTATGTAATAATGTATTACGTATGATGGATAGACAGTTATTGTACTGTTCTGTAAAGACATGTTCATAACTTATTATATCGTGTCTTAGCCATGAATGTATCCATGAAATTGATTTGCTGTATTATAATCACAAGTAATCTCAAGTAACAGTTTTTGTTGTTGGAAACACTCCAGTATTGACTAGAGATTCTGGAAACATAAATATATATGATTGTGTACTTGATTGGGATTGTCTCTATTCATTAAACCCCTGCAACATATACAATGGTCAGCACATATCTTACATGGCTGACGTTATGTACATGCGACGACCCCCTTCAAAATCTTCACGAAATATTTCTGGGTACTTAAATTTACATTTCGAATACAAAATATAATTCACATACCATTATTTATATTCACATAAAAAAAAACTCTTACTGTCTTATAACTTGAACATAAGTTTCGTTGTTTAGTCACTGCCTTACCCATTTTCTCTGTCATTTAGACAACCCTTTACCAGCCATCAGTACGCCCGGCGTAATGCGCAATTTTCATCTTAATTCAACAAAATAGTACTGAAGCTATATCCAAATAACATTAGTCTTAGTTAACGAAAACACCCCCTGTAATATTAGTAAAGGTTGATGTACTGGTAAAGTGACAGTGACTGTCCCATCCCTTTTAGATGCCCATTATGTTCTATCATTTAATTATAGACCCCTCTGCACGGGACACCGGTCGCACGCATGGCGTCGTTTGAACGTATTGAAAATCCCATCCACACTCATGCAAAATAATCAAATAATTGAGGTTACTCAATACTAACATGAATATAGGCCCTTTTTATTTTATATAGTGACATGAGTATGTCTTGTCACATTTAGATTATATATACGTCTCTGTCATTAAGGTCGCACACATGACGATGTTAGAACGTATTGAACATTACGGAAAATCCCATCCACACTCAGGCACAATAATCGAATAATTGAGACTTCAGTATACTTTACTAACATGAATATAGGCCGTTTTATTCGTATGGCGACAGTGACTGTTTCATCCCGTCCACATTCCTCTAATACTCTGTCATTGAGATTCCCATGCATTCAACGGTCATGACATAATTATGTTGCACGCCAGGTGTAATGCGCATTATTTATCTTCAACAAAATAGTGATTGAATCTTTGAGCGTACTATAACATTATAAGAATGAGAACGAAAACGGGACGGACGGCCGGACGGACGGACGGACAACCCGAAAACATAATGCCTCCGGCCACTTCAGAGGCATAACAAGATCTAAATAGTACATCATGTAGATCATAGTGACATGACTAAGAATTTTAAGAAAACACACTTTCTAGCACAAATATATGTGCATGGATAGCTGTATCTGACAGTGACTGTCGCATCCCTTTCACTTTTCTCTAATTCTCTGTCATTTAGATCCCCCGTCACTGGTCAGGACATCTGTTGCACGCCTGGCGTCATGTGCTCTGTTCACTGATATAGGAATATGTGGATAGATTATTGGTTAAAGTGAATGACGTTGTGGGTCCACCATGCGAATACACCATAACAGTCATGACAGTATAATATGTACAATTCATACGATTGATAATTCATTGATAATTCATACAATTTAGAATTAAATAACGTTTTACAATTTCAATACATCTATCATGCATTCATTATTCATACAATTTATAATTAATTTACGTTTTACAATTTATAATACATCTATAATGCATTCATACTTCATACAATGTTATATTGATTTACGTTTTACAATTTATAATATATCTAAAATGCATTCATAATTCATAAAATATATAATTAATTTACGTTTTACAATTTATAATACATGTATATCTAAAATGCATTCATAATTCATAAAATGTATAATTAGTTTACGTTTTACAATTTATAATATATCTAAAATGCATTTATAATTCATATAATTATGCAACTGCTAATAAACAATAACACACTAAACAAATAATCAAAGCAGTCAAACAATAGAACAATCCAAGTGATTGCTGCTCGGTGGCGTCGTTATTGTTTACATGCAATCGAATAGGGGATACCATATCCATATAGTGGCATAGATCAGTGGATCTGCCTCATGCAAGATCACACATTGTGTTTGCCGAAATTTAAGCGACAATCACGCGTTTGTTATTTAACATTGAATCACGACAAATAATCATACAATTTATTTCGATCGTAATATCATCTAACAACCGATATACGACGTAAAACAACTAGAAGAAGAAAGCAGAGGTCATTTTGTTGCCACGATGACGATGTAAGCGAGTTCTCACATAGTGACTACACAAACGACTCGATGATAGCTTATAATGTCGTTTCAATATCATTTTGGTTTTAAACTTTGATTAGTGGATTTTGTTCATGTTACGTACATTTCCGATGATCCCAATAGACATGATATTTCACAAGAAACAATTATTGTTTATACTATTTGGAGAACGAAACGACGTTTTATTCGTTCTTTACAAACGGCTTTAAAACTAAACAAACAAACAAACAGTACGTGAACGTTATACAACAAATTGGTTCAAACAAGCTACAGTAATGTGAATGAGTCCCTCGTGTTTGAATCTGTGAGTGATTAATAATGACGGTCTTCAAAAATTGAAAACGCATATCCAAGACGGCTTGGTACGAACAGTCACGTCACGTTCACGTTCACGTCACCATGCCGGTAAAACTCGAAGTGTCGCGTTAACCAAATCGTGACGTGAGCGTTTAATCAAGATTTTTAAAATTGCAAACGCTTGTTACTAAGACTAGACATACACGCACAAAGAGATTTAAAAATGTCGACGAAAATGCCAATACCCCCTTATCAAATCTTTTCAATCATTATGTTTATAATATGTACGTGCATAATTCAGAGTAATCTGAGACGATAATATGCAGTTCTGTCATTTAGGTAATGTACAACCATACCACTTGCATTATTTGTCTTGTTATTGGAGTATTTCTAAAGACGTGTCGTGCGTGGATTTTGGCAAATGTTGATTTCCAGCTGAATTGCTACACGCAGCGGACAATTCAGTTCGCATACGCCTGAAGTTCCCGTGCTCGACGTCTGAGCGTACTGGCCCTTAACGGCGTCGTTGTATGTGCATGCCTGTGAAAGTGAGTGAGTGAGTGAGTGAGTGAGTGAGTGAGTGAGTGAGTGAGTGAGTGAGTGAGTGAGTGAGTGAGTGAGTGAGTGAGTGACTGCAGTGATCAATGAGTTTAAAAGTAATAAAACAATGATTTGATTAATAGTGTTTATTTATGGTTATTGAATCGAGTCAATCTATAAATCAGTCATTTAATCTAATAAACAATCAATTAATCAGTCAATCATTATAATGAAACAATCACACCAACCAATCAATATTAAATAAATAAATTAATGTATTTGACATTCGAACTAGCTACTTGTAGGCAGTGGCGTACCCAGGATTTTTTCAAGGGGTGGGTGTAGGGGGGGGGGATATTTCGTCAGACAAATTGAAGTAAGCGGGGGGAGTGTGGGTAGGGGGTGTCCGTAGAAAATGACCGCAGCCGAGGACGAGACCAGGACCGGTCACAAATTTCGAGGCCGAGACCAAGACATTTCTTGAATTATGTAAGGGGGTGGGGAAGGGGGTAGGGGGTGTCCATCCCCCTGCCCCCAGGCCTGTGTACGCCTATAATTGGTATTTACAGTATAGGTAGGACGGGTTCGTTCACGATTACATTTACCGAGAATTAGTCTCTTCTCAACGACAATTTACATTAATTTGTTTTACGCAAGCGCCAATTCATGTGAGCTTTCATGAATTGCATATAGTATATCTACAAACTGTTGGGTCACGTAACCCAACACTTCGTAGATTTGGGTGACCTGTTTCACAATAGGTACAGAACCTGAACGTGACACTTCGTAGATTTGGGTGACCTGTTTCACAAAAGGTACAGAACCTTCACGTGACGTGAACGTGACGTGACTGTTCGTACCAAGCCATCCAAGACAATCCTTTTCATTCAACGATGTAATTTTTGTTGATATTATTTTTGTAGGCGTAATGAAAAGTGGCATTATTTTCTCACGCCTATAACTGGGCCGCTGAATGTTCCCACTCACCCATTTTCCTTCCTGTGCTCCGGATATTTTTGTTTTTGTTTTGAAATATATCATTACGTTACTTCCCTTTTCTTTCTTTCCGTATGAGTCGTCGGACACATGCATACTTTCATACATATTTACAACAGTGGCGTATGTATCGAGAGGCAACCGTCCAGACTGGGCATACTTATATTAACTTTTGTTTATTTATTTATTAATTTATTCATTCATCAAGTTCGGAAGTTATTTCGTTATTTCTTTGTTTCTTTATTATTGATTGATTCATTCATGTATTACTTCCATTTATTCACAGATTGGTTGATTGGTTGATTGATTGATTGATTGATTGATTGATTGATTGATTGATTGATTGATTGATTGATTGATTGATTGATTGATTGATATTGATTGATTGATTGATTGATTGATTGATTGATTGATTGATTGATTGATTGATTGATTGATTGATTGATTGATTGATTGATTGGTTGATTTGTTGATTGAAAGATTGATTGATTGATTGATTGATTGATTGATTGATTGATTGGTTGATTGATTGATTGATTGATTGATTGATTGATTGATTGATTGATTGATTGATTGATTGATTGATTGATTGATTGATTGATTGATTAATGAATTTATTTATTATTGTCATTTTCATGGGAAGGGATACGTATGGGACTCACCATCAGGGAGGGTCAGAGTAATGTGCCACTAAACCATGTCTGACTGACTGCCTCTAACAAAATGGCACCCCTTTTAACAATCTCTGTGATGTGTTTGCGGCCATTGTTTGGAAAATGTGATTCATGTTAGAATTAATTCCGTACTGCACTCTGAGAAATGTGTCATTGTATTGTGTCCAAAGAAATCTGCTACAACTCTAAAACATGCATTTTCAAATGTATCTGTTTCTCACAGGAAATAGGCATTCATTTTGAATTTGTAGAACTGATTGCATGGTTAAGTCATTGGAAATAGAGTTTCCGTTTGTTTCCAATTATGCAAAACTTCTATACATATAATAAGAAAGGTATCATCCTCCCAAAATATGGTTTAATTTCCGCTGTCTCCGCTGTCTCCAACAAATGCAATAACATCCATTATAAATGAATTCTTCAAACTGAATGTCAAACTCTTTTCAATATAGATTAGTGTTTAGAACCATATTTTAAACGAAATATGATTGGTATTAGTTTTCTTTCCGATGCATATGATTATGATGAATGTGTCATTGCATTGTGTCTGATGATACATATTTCTTCTGGTTCTTCCCAGTGACGTACACATAAATCTCAGGGCGCTTGGGGTAGCTAGGGGGTGTTCAATTGTCCCCATCTGTGGATTCTCACCATACTATGGTGCAGCACCATTTATCAATCAACTTTGGTAATGGTAAAGAATTCTCCATTATGGTAACCATGGCAACCTTCTATCTATTTATATTATGTATTATGGGAAATAAGCAAAATATATACGGTACCACTTTTTAAACTTTCGTGTAATATTCGCTACCACCACCCATTAAACATTTGGGAGAATAAACTAAGAACGAACGTAAGGTACCACTGTTTTAAATGTTGGTATAATAATTAGGCTACCCTTTCATGTTTATTCTCCCTCCCCCTACCCCCACCCACACCCCCAACCATAGCGCCTTCCTGCGTTCGCCACAGGTTTTTGTCGTCGTCTTAATCAGTCACACTTGCAGTTATATGCTTCTAATAGGAAATGAATATATTTGGAAGAAGTACTGATCTCCTGTTTATATCAGTCATATTTAATCAAAGGGAAATGGATCTTTCATCCATTTGAATCATATGAAAAGGCAATATCCATGAAACACGATTTCTTGGAACATTTAAGTTTTCTCGCTAACCCATGTGCAACAATTATTACTTCTAAATTTAAAAAGGACAGAAAGAGCTAATTAAATACACTTGATTCAAAACCTTACAAAGTATCCCGTGATATTGCATGATCAGAAAATACACAAACCGCACAAAAACGAAAATGGGGATTTTCCCTTTAAATTAATGGTTCGAAATATTGATCGAGGCTTACATCCGCTTTATAATTCAACGCCACTGTAAAACGGACATGACTAGATCAACACTTGTACACCTTCCAATCTAGTAAATTCTTAATAAATTTCCTCGTTTCATGATAATTTAAACAAACTATAAACAATGGATGTCCTCTCTTCTTATCTTTAAATATTGAGTATGTATATAGTGTCACCTGACGATTACACGTCTTTTGTCACTTTGAAAATCCCTTCCTCTGTATGTGCACATAATTTTTTATTTTAATTAATTTAGCAGCATTAGTAAAGTTTCAGTAGAAGTGAGAATACTGATCTATACTATACTGAGAATACTGAGAATCTATCATCATTAGCATGAGTATCATTATCATCATTACAACCATCATCAACACCACCTCCACCACCAGTATAATTGTGTTTTTTTGGTATAAATTATGGTTGTTGTTTATTATTCAAGACATTATGATAAACAACAGACGAAAACTAAAATCGAGTAGAGGTTACATTAAACCATAACTGCACCATCCAAAAAAGTGTATAAGTTTGGACAGATCATTATTTAGCTGCGATCAGGGGCAGTATGAGCAACAGCAAATCGTGCCATTCAGAATTAATTTTGCTTTGTAAAATACCGCCAAACTTGTTGATACATGGGTTTTATTACCCAATCGGAAATAAATGTCACAAAAGCTTTTATCTCTGGAGTTACCACCCATTACTTTGATAAACAATGTCCAATCAAACAAAAGAGCCACCCTCTAGCTTTTACGGATGGCAAAATTTCCGATGAGTTTTAATTTGCGATGATTTAAGACGTATCACTTTTGGAAACGATTTAATAACAATCATTTCAGATTCAGCGTAAATATATAAACGTATTATTGGTAACGACACGTCTAGTCCACTGAACTTTTGTAACGAAGTATGCCTGTAATATGTATGAAAATATACCATGAATCGTTTTACACAACCGATTACCATGATAGTCGGCAGTAGAAACGAAGATGTATACGCAGTTTTATTGGAAGAGCAATCGAGTAACATACAAGTGTATATTTTGTTTAATATTTACTATTATCTCGTAGTGAAGCGCTATTTGTCTGTATGTCTGTCTGTTTGTATGTATATGTTCTCTTGGGTTTTTTCTTCTGTACCCGCCAGTGACGCGAACATTGATATTTGTGTACATTTAAAAAAAATCAAAATAATAAAACATCAGTGGGATTAATTCCCTCCCACATAAGTTGCCCTATTTAATTAACCTTCAGGAAGCAATTATAATACAAACTTAAAACATAAAAACATTTTCCCGACATGTCTGACCTTCGATCAGCGCTCAGCAGTTCGGTCTCCTGCCCAGGACAGTCATCACCCACGATGATCGAGGGACCAACAACCAGGGACGAAGGGGTGGATAATGTAACGTAAATAACCAATTATTATTTGTCAATAATGTGTGCCAAAATACACTTCTGAACAAAATAAATGATAACAAAATAAAACAAAAGGCGGATGATAGTTCGCTATACCCTGCCCATAAATCAATCTGCTGCTACTCGGTCTGGGTGGTACGTAACTGTAAATTAACCCGTTCCCTACTTAGATGTTGCAATCCCCATAGACTTAGCACAGGACCCACCAGGTTCCCGTAGTCAATGCTCTAAGTCTAAGACTATAAACGAACACTAAGGGGTAAATACAAATAATAGTTAATGTTTGTTTGTATAAACGTCTGACCGATAAAAAAACAAGAGTTGACTGATGAGGCTGCATGCCCATAAATCGATCTGTCGAGATCCGGGCTATATGTGGGGTAACTGTAAATTAAGGTGTGGACAGGTGATGTGGTGTGATGATCAAGTGTTGACACAAGTCACCAACCATCAGGTGGACAGTCATTTCCTATTCACGTCTTTACAGCTACCATACACTGTTGTAACTTTGTATAAGTTGTCTGCTTCATTCATTTCCCGTATTCCAGAGATACGTACATCGATGACAGCTCAGCGATGATGTAACCTCGACCATGTCAAGCCAAATAAAAATGAAATCAGTATAAATGTGAAGAAATGTTTCCCGCTATAATTCAAATATGACCTGACAGATCGATTCTTTTACTTTCATAGGATGACTGTGTTTCCATGACAACCTAATGTAGGTGTTGTCCAATTATTGTGAATGATGACCTCAATCGCGTAACTTAAAAATTCGATACTAATTTACAAAAAGGTAGATATGAAAGTAGCCAGTGATTTGCAACGATTTTCCAACTGTCATTTAACAACTTACGCAACTTATACAAGATCATCATCAACTCTTACTTGCAACAACAATTTATAGGGAACAGGAATAAGTCACAAGTGGATATTGAATGAAATAAACACTCAGACATTCATGACAGAGAATGAAAACGAAATGAAAAGAAGATGTACAATTACGAAATTGTGTATTCATGGGAAAATGTTGTACAGAGCTCAAGGACCTTTGCCGGATCTCTGGATTCCGTTCTCGCATCCAACAACTTCCTTGGAAGATCCTTATCTAGCAAATCTTATTTTCCATTTAGATTCCCATCTCTCGTCTTTCAGTAAAGAAGGTTCGGAAGCAGATGAACCTGGCTTTTAAAAGTTTATGCATAGTCGCCTCGTCTACACCCATTTGGTATGCGCATCATTTTGGTCTGCTACGATACGACGTCTGAAAATTTCCTTACTCTAACTTCAAGTTTGACTCCGGCCCTATACCCAACCCTTATACCATGATCCCAATCCCCAATCTTAATGCCAACCCCTTGTCTTAATCCCTAGCCCTAATCCCAATCCAAATCCTAAGCCTGTGGATTCTGATTTTGCTAACAGACAAAAATGAGGACTAGACTAAACGGGTGTGGATCAAACGGCAAGTTATACACTCTCAAGTCCATCTCTTTAAACCTACCCAATTAACCTACCTACAATTCATCAAGACAGTTATCACGTGGTTATGTCACTCTTGGCTTCAACCTGTGGCGTAACCAGGGTGATCCTAGGCGACATGGGGCCAAAGGGGGCGTGACAGAGGGGGGGGGGGGGGGGGGGGGTCCATTGAGAGAGTAGCGCGAATCGCGAATTATCATTATTGTGTTATGTTTTATGTAATTGTATTGCTCCACAAGAGATCAGGGAAGTGAGTGGTCAGGGAGTTCACACATGGGTCCCCGCCCCTTCCCTTTAGAGCTACTAACACTGATCATGCTGATTAGCAATGACTTCTACAAAGTTGTTAGCGAACATATATATGTTTGCCAGTAACGCAGTTAGTAATTCCCAATTGCAACATTTCAAAGTTTCTTTATCGCACACACGTTGACAGTTTCATCGACCATCATGTTTACGTTGTTTATTATACTAAAAGCAAATTATAAAGAGAGAGATAATTGTAGAGTTCTGTCAATAGCGATATAACGTCATCAAAACCCGTGTTTACCATTTGGTTATTCCCTATAGCAACATTTCAAAGTTTGTTTATCGCACACACGTCGATTTCATCGACCACCATTTCACGTTGTGGTACACTAAAATATCAAATTGTAAAGAACGAAATTACAGAGCTCTGTTAATCATATTAATAGCGACATAACTTCATCAACATCTGTGTCTATATCAGGTGGTTATTCCCGATAGTATAATTTCCAACATTCCTTTAGCTCACACGTCCACAGTCACATTCAGACAACATAATTATAAACATATTATTGCGTTCACGAATGATTGATATGTTAATACAATTGAAATAAAAATCACGATAGGTGTAAGAGACTGGGGGCTGTGGGGGGGGGGGGGGGTGATATATGGGTGTGTTGAATTACTCCCTTGGGGGTGGGGATATCTGGGTGTGTGAGTCAGTGCAACCCTTGATCATTTTTTAAAATATGCCTTGTCTGGCAATCAAAATACGGTATAATTATACCCCTATTATGTATTTGGGTGATCACATCCCCATATTTGGGCCTTATTATTCGGGCAAAGTGGGTATTAATGTAACTCTCTGACTTCACTTTTATGCCATGATCTCATATTTTCATAATTATGCAGCTCACCCCAACCCCAGATTTGTCGTTTTGCTTGTCTAATATCTGGCCCAAAAGTCATTAGGCCCAGACAGTGCGGCATCCATAATTGTCTGCTTACGTTTCGACTTAAATTGTCTAAAGGAGGAAAAAGTGTGAAGGTTGAATATATAATAGAGAGGTCGGAAAACAATAAAAAGATGTTAAAAAACAAGACAAGGAAGTAATTCAAAAGTACAATCATGTGTTCATTCTATTTCGATTCATATTCACAAGCACTTTGTTACCTTTTAAAAGCACGAATGTGTTATGAGATGGAATTTAACAAACTCAAATTGCTTGACCAAATGTACCCCTTTAGCATTATGATTATAAACAAAAGTCATGAGCGAATGTTTCCGGCCAGTGGCGTAGCGTTGTTGGACTGATTGGGGGCACACCACTTATTGAGGGCACACCTTATGTTGTTGTTTGTTTTGTATAACAATTGTAATTTCTTCAAGTTTTGTATAACAATTGTAATTTCTTCAAGTTTTGAATTGTGTTTGTTTTTGTCGAATGGGGGGGGGGGGGGGGGGGGGGGAGCATGTGCCCCCTTTCCCCCACCCCATTTAGCTACACCACTGTCTCGGGCCACCGACAAAAGTAAAAACAAACAGACGAACAGATAGAGTCGCTGCCAATTTGTTCTTTTTTACGATAGCTCTGATCTATTTAAACGGGAAACCTGTTAACAATTGGCATCCTTCCACACTTTGCAATAAACATGATAAAAGTAAACGAATTGATAACAGTTTTTTTTTTCAACGTGTATATTTTAACCATGTCCTTATGAACGAGCACGAGGAAGGAAGTTGATAGACATTCAATAATTCGATTTGGATTGTCAGCCTCTGTATTTTTTCTAACAGTGATTACTCGATGACAGCCACCTTCTGTCTGTCTGTCTTTCTGAAATACCATCGCTCCTGGGAAAGGCTTAACATAAATATAAACTACACTGCCCTTAACGTATTTTTTTCGGATTGTGGAACCCATGTAACAGAATTGATACAAATCATGTTTTGATTTAAAGAATGAATGCTGATCATTTGTAGGCGCTATGACATTATTAACCTGGTCATCGTCTACGCAAGAACGATAAATCTGCACGTGGCGTGTAATTTCTACTCCCCTATGAGCATTCCATTCTGACAGCAATCAAGATTCACACAACGGTATACTGTTGTATTGAGTGGCAAATGAAGGTGACACTGTCTTGCTGTAGGTCACACTTGTCGCGATTGGGCTTCGAACCCACGACATTCGCATTGAAATACGAAGGCTCCAACCGATATACCACGCCATTCTGTTTTCTTTAAGTCATCAAAGGAACCTCTGTCAGATTCGAATACTCACTAAATAATTAAAACCAAATGTATAAATGTTCACGAATATTATATATCACATTTATTTTATAATAATGATCAGTTAGGCATTCTATTAAGTTTAACGTTTCGGTCATTGTCTATGATATGAACCCGAACCGTCTGTTTTCGGCTGGTTCAGTGGTAGACTAGTGCATGTCTGGTTAAATTGCGGTGGGAATGGATAAAAATAGGACCAATTTCCAACGTTATCGTCAAGTAAATGTATTGTATTCACTGGGAGGACAGTCCATACTCATCGAGGCATACATACAGAGAAATTGATGTCTCCGAGCTAGGGGGCAGAGTAAAGTTTAAAGTGATGATCCACTCAACGCCGCGAAAACTCAATCAGGAAATCGCCATTTCCCGCCAAGAAAACCGACCCTTCCCGTCCCGAAACGCGCGTGAATGATGAGTGGGTGCCCCCTATCTCACCATTATAGACTCATAGACCCATAGACTGACAAAGTTTGTGTCACCCAGTTTAAAGGGATAGTTCAGTTTTGGTATATAGGGCGCTTCACAAAATAATGTTTTAGTGAGAAACGAAAAACTGAGTGTCAAATTTTAAAGAGTATACAATTTCAATGATAGAATAAACTTTATTTGATCAAAATCGGTTCAGAAATGGCTGAAATATCCTTAAACATAGCCATTTTTGTGGGCCCCCATAATTATTCGATAATTTTGAACTAGCCGTTAAATTAAAAAAAATGCTTTCTCTATTCACAAATTTACAAAAAAGGTTTTTAAATAGTTGTTGATTATCTCTCTATCTAATCATTATTTCAACAAAACATCACATGCACAATATTTTATTTAAAATGGTTGAAACCAATAAGCTTTTAGAGAGGGCCCTCTTGAGTTTGAATGGCTCTTTTTGAATGATAACAGGCTTTTTACTTAGTCCTTTGTAATTGTTCTTCCTTTCGAGCATGGTGGAGTTATAATTGTTAGTTTGTAATGTAATGGTACAGGTTTTGGTTACTAAAATTTAGTTTGACCAAAACTTTACAAAAAACTAAACTTTCCCTTTAAAGTTCTGATTCATGGGCCTACACAGCGCCCTCGAGTGCAATGTTCATGGTTGGTGATGTAGACTGGTACTATAGAAAGAAGGCAGGGGCACACAGGAGGGGACATACAGTAGTTTGTAGCAAGACAATTGGGACGAATTGCCGCATGAGTATAGTTTCATCCTTTAAGTTTGACCCCTAATTACGAGCCTGGATCACCCATGTGGGTATGTTGTAAGGCCATAGACTGATATACAAGGCAGTTGACCACGTTCATATATGATACCGGTAACCCTCTCATTATCACGATTACCAATTTCATTCTAACTGGGAAGTGAAAGTTATAAAAACATATGAGAAATATTATGTAAATTATGTATTGGGCTAGTCGTCTTACACAATTTTAGAGGGGAGGCCGTCCTCCTTGGGAAGAAGCCACCTCGACAAAATAGTTATCTTTCTATCCTCGCGTTCACACAACATACAGCTGATCCCAAGTCTCTGTTTAAATATGTGCGCAATTTGCATCATATATTTTATGTTACGAATGCTTATGATTATTTCGAATCGACCCTTGAGATAAACACCCTTGGTGTAAACGCAAAGAGTACTTCCTTCCCAATTTGGGCCCGTGGCTTTATTCGACGTGCTCGTCATCGTTTATGTATGCGACGTTGACATGTCACTGTCGATTTAGTTTATAGCTAGCTATAATATATCGTACAAAACATTGTTTCGAACGATAGTGTGAACGCCAGTACTGGTGGATATCACTGGAGGTGACCGTGTCGGCGCTTGCAGGATTAAACGCATTAGTGAGAACAGATTATATTAGCGTGAATAATCTAATTAAGTATTATATAGCTTAACGGTTAATTAATGGTCTTATGCATATGACATAATTGTACACACGTGTGTGTATGTGTGTGTGCGTGTGTGTGTGAGTGTGTGTGTGGGTGGGATTATGGAATAATTTACTTAAAGGGTCCTCACCACCAGGCAATTAACAACAAATAACTAATAGTTATTTGTTGTCTTGGTATTAAATATATGCACAACACTTTGCAAACGGTTGTGTAATTCATAAACAACGTCTGAGAGTGCGCCAATTCTATTCACGCGTACGTTTGGAGACAATTATAATCCCGGACGATTCGTTTGCCCTAGACTAAAGCTAGTCTTCGTATGCATCCCCATAAACGCATGCTTTTTAGTATTTTGTTGAGTTTTCCAATTATATAATTTTTTCTGGAACCATATTTTTCTGAACTTGTTAATGGAATGGACTACTAAAGATGTTACCTCTCATTTATAAGAATATTATTTTGTGGGTGGTGGTGCCCTTTAACATATAAAATGATTGACGACGTGACTGAAGACTTGGACAAATACTTTCTGTATTTTGTGATTTTTCTGGATTTATTAAAGGGGGCGAATTCAAATGTGTAATATTATATCAAATAATGATGATTTCTTGAAGTAAAGTGGAGTGTTTCTAAATTATGTAACATGTAATTTATTTAAAATTGTAATTTATTATTATTAGCAATACATTATGTGCCAACGATATGATTTGATTTATGAAAGTTTGTAAAACCTAAGAACATCTTTTTTTATGATGAATTATTGTTTAACTTTGGGCTATGGCATGTATGGGGATGAGAGAGAAAGAGGGTGTGTGTGTGGGGGGGGGGGGGGGGGAGGGGGGGGGGGGGTGGCCTCTCTGACTTTATCCACCATTGTCCCGTGGGTGTTTGTGCTCTCAGTGAATCTATGTCAGGTAGTTATTAAATGATAATATATAAATTCTGATGTCAGCGTATTTCACTTAATGCTTATCATTATGATGCCGTAATGAAATTCCACTTACAAATCGGATGTATGAATATTATCCCCAATTGCCATTGGTTTTGCTTTTGTTTGAATCCGAGGTCCGCATCTCACAACGGAGGAGGTAATCCATGGAAATATAGGGTCAAAACTATCGGAATTACGGTGTCAGGCTTCACGATTTCCCGTGAATTAATGCATTTTTAAAACTTCATATAAAGGAAATTATAACAAGATGATCTTACTCTTGCCAATTTCATTCATTATAAATTTGAATTGGTTAATTGTATCCATCAAGACACTGATTTTATTCCAAGCTTAACTGTCAGGTCATTGAGAGTATAATGCGTACCTAACGACAATCTGGGGGGGGGGGGGGGTAGAGAAGCAGTGGCGTTGCTAGGAATGGTCTGTTATATAGGGGGGCACCAAGGGACACCAAGCCACTAACAGACATTGTGAAGAGGTGTTCTGGGTCCCGTTGCAGAAAGAGATACAATCGATTGTAAGTTGCAATTAATCGTAAGTCAGATCACGTGTTCTAGATGCGCAAATCTGATTGGTTGAAACGCGTACATTTTCTGACTTACGATCAATCGTAACTTACAATCGATTGTATCTCTTTCTGCAACGGGGCCCTGGTCTAGTAGTCAGAGCTCCCGCTATTTGCACTAATCGGCCCGGGTTCGAATCTTGGTCGCGCCTATCGGATGGTGACGAAAAAGGGCGGTCACAGACGTACATTATCATAATTGAAAAACATAAAAATAACCAATCAACCAACCCTACATTGTTGTAAGGGGGCACATTGATAGTGCCAGACCAAGAACATGACCGAGGACACTCATCTGGTTGATTAATGCAAGCACATGGGGAGGGGGGGGGGGGGGGGGGTGACCGTGTTCAAGGATCTCTGCCCCCGTAGCTACGCCCCTTGCGGGGAAGGGGGAGGGGAAAGGAAACGGGGAGGAGCGCATATCTGTCATATACTGTAGCCCACATTATTGATGTGTCTAATTGGCCCCCGCAACTGACTTGGCTCTCTTCCTATCATTCTGCTGTGAATCAAGGTGCGCTCTATAATGTCTATAATAGCATAATGTCTACACAATTTAATTTAGATTCACTAATGTCGTGCATAATTGCCCTCCTGCGCTAATTTGGCTGTGCTCCTAAACTGCTCTGGGTCAAGAACGAGATTTGAAGAAAACAAAAATCAAATACATGATAAACAAATGAGAGCAAGGCAATATTTTTACTATAATTATAATATAATCATCATGATAGACTGCCTATTGATTGAATTGAATTGAATTGAATTTAGGTTTATTTGCAAATTAAAATTCATAACAAAAATCCGTAGATTACCAATGTTATGTTACACAAAATTATAACAGCAACATTACAATTGTAGAAAAATACATTACCTATCAAATTGTACTAATTGGGTTACTTTAAATAATGTAGTTTATGCCTTCTTACATCTTTAATCAGTGGAGATTAATGTTGTTCTCGAAATTTCGAGCAAGACAACATTTCGAAATTAAAACATAATACTTGTTCAGTATGTCTTGTCAAATGACATACTATACACTCACATAGGGACAGCACAGCATGTGCTGGTTCGGCACTAGTACAAGTGCTAGTTAAGCACCACTTGAGGTGTTACCGAATTTGCACGTTTGGTGCTAAGAAATCCACATTGTGTGTGATGAATAAAACCCATAGTGCTAACAAAATGATACGGTGGGATTTAATTTTGCTCATATGCATTTCGTGGTAAAAGAAGCAGGATAAAGATGTCCAATAGTAGGATACGAACCGGGGACCCACGCGTCCAAGTCAGACGCGATACCGACTGAGCTAACTCCCATCACGGGAAGCCGAACGCACTCTAAGGATAGACTATCATACAGTCTCTATTCCAGTTTTCAGCACCGATCTTTTAGCAACTCGCAGACTGTTATTCACTACTTACACTTGTGGTGCTAAATTTGCTCCTCCAGGTGCACGATCGAGAGCAGCACTCGTTTGTTAGCACCTTAATTTTTAGAGTGTATGCTACTCGTTTCATACGTTTGTTTTGTCATCATAGAAGGCAACGTTCTTTGCGTCTTCAGTAAATCAAAAAGTCCCGAACGTTATTAATGATGATTTATTAGTCATAATTATACAATTTTCCCCCTACACAGCCGAGTTACCGGACACTTCAGTTGTTGCAGACATCATACCAACAAACCGGACGGAAGCAGACGGTAGTACGTCGTGGAATATTCAGGCAAGGGTTACCTGGCAACGACCAACAGGTAAGGTTGCTATGACTACCTGCTGATTCATGTTATTGCTAATGATATCTGCAGTGTTGTCGCCAGGATTGGGATGGGGGTGGTGGGTGGCTGAACTGAATTTAACTAGAGCTTAGGAGGTGAAAGCTATTAAGGGGGGGGGGGGGGGGGGGTTCTCGATACCCATGAGCCGCTTGGAAGGAATGCTCTTTATGGAGTGGAGATGGTGCACACAATGTGTGCGGGATAGCACTGTATCCGTCCGGGGTAATGGTAGTGCAAAGCACTTAATATCGTTGAATAATAATAAAAACATAACAATTTTCAGTATAATGTTGTGAACTAATTCCGACTGCATGCTGCTTTGTTGATAGGGATGCAGGCAGATGACATGTACACGATCAAGCTGAAGAACGTCGATGGGATGGTGGAGGGGGAGAGCGTGGTGGTCGACCCCTGTCTGGTGTACAACGACGAGATCATGCTGGTAAATTACATACCTCACATTCTTCTTTTATTTTGAACAAAATGATGCCAGTCTGAAATATTTACCTTCAACAATGAACCAAAGAAATTCGAGCTTCGCAGGGAATCAGACTCGCAACTCCGGATTGCTAGACCGGTGCTCTAACTATTGAGCCACAGGGCCCTATAATGATGGTCCTTTCCAGTAACCATTTTCAATTTTCTTGGCTAATTTTTAATTTATATTATATATTTCTTTTAATTTCCATCTTTGTTTAAATTTAACTATTGCAGACACAGATAACTTTTAAAACAACACGGTAGATTTACCATATCAATCTTAGGTGAACGCTATCAGCAAACTTCAATCGCTCTTGAACTACATGTACTATCGCCAACGTCTGTTTGCTGAAAGTTCTGATATATGACAAAAAAGTTACAATTAATTGTAAGTCAGAAAATTGCGTATTTCAACCAATCATGAGATTTGTGCATTTAGACGCATGCATGATCTGACTTACGATTAATTGCAACTTTACAATCTATTGCATCTCTTTCTGCAACGGGGCCCGGACCTCTACAACTTAATAATTATGCGAATCTCTATAATGTTTATGCATAGTATTACAACATGGTGCTTGCCAAGACTATAGTATTCCATAATTATATGTATATAATTTAAGCCTAATTAATTAATTTAAGCCATCAAATAAAAGATTGACATGCTGAACATTAATCTATGAACAATTCAACAATATGTGACATGTTATTAAGTTGCAATAATTATAAATACAACACATGCAATATTTGTTTTTATTTTCTCTGCAGGACACAGAGGAATATGTATTTCAAAATCTGAGTTTTGGGCAGCTCTATGAATTAGAGGTGAGAAAATTTACTTGTATCATATCATCATCATCTTTAAAGGATTAAAAGTGATAACATTTATTTTAGCGTAACATTTGATAACACTGGGGGTTGTATTCTAAAAACTATTTTAAGTTCAAATGTACTTACATCTACGTCATATCTACGTCAATCGCTATTCAGAATACCGATTTTGCTAAAATATTTTAGTGACGTAGATACAATAAATGTTAGCTTAAAATCGTTTTCAGATGTTCTGTTTGTATATCAAAAGGTAATTTATAGATTTGTATTACAAAGATTACCAACTTCAATTTGCTGCCAGTGAGATTTAAAACAAAACGTTGGAAACTCATTAAAAAGTTTAGTGCTTCTATTATAGTAATGTCTATATTTTGTTCGATAAATTACGGCAAGTCCTGTATGACCTACCTTTGAATATATCCCGTTTACAAAGATTTATATTTAATTATGAAAACATAATATTATGTGAAATAATGATTTGTGTTGAAAACAATTCAAATTGTGAACATCATGTCGTATATCAAACGTGTGAGAGCCCCCATGGATGTTTTCAATTCCGGAATTAGAAGTACGCCCATTTCTCTCAGGACCAATTTGGCAACATGTTCACATATTTTCCTGAAATGGATCACAATCCTTTCTTTCGTTCAGTAGTGTTAAACGAAGATAAATATTTGGTATATATACCTGGTCCCGATGGTGCAAGAAATATGCAACATTTTTAAGGGTACCACCACCCAAAAAAAAAAATTCTTATAAATGAAAGGTAACATCTTTAGTAGTCCATTCCATCAACAAGTTCAGAAAAATATGTTTCCAGACAAAATATATAATTGGAAAACGCATCACCATTCTAAAGCATGCGTTCATGGGTCTGTATGTACGAAGACTACCTTTGTCCAGAGCGTACGAATCGTCCGGGATTATATTGTCTCCAAACGTACGCGTGAATAGCATTGGCGCACTCGCAAATGATTGGCGCGTACGGAACCATGAAATAATAAGTGGTGGTGATTAATTGCATTATTTATGAATTACACAATCCTTTGCAACATGTTGGGTACGGTATCTATTTGATATCACAAAGAGGTACCAAACATAAATGGTCAATGATTCGTTGACAAAGGTTAACAATTTTGACTTTAACATCAATAACTTCTTGGGACTGATTATGACGATAATGATGATGATGAGGGATGATGCAAGCTGCTGCTGCTGCTGCTGCTGCTGCTGCTGCTGCTGCTGATGATGATGATGATGATGCTGATAAATGATGTTGATGATTATGATACAGATCATGTCGATTGTGATGATGAATATAATACCGATGTGTGATGATTATGATGATGATTTTGATGATGATTGTGAAGATAATGATGATGATGATGATGATGATGATGATGATGATGATGATGATGATGATGATGATGATGATGGTGATGATGATAAAGATCATGTCGATTGTGATGATGAATATAATACCGATGTGTGTGATGATTATGACGATGATTTTGTTGATGATTGTGAAGATAATGATGATGATGATGATGATGATGGTGATGATGACGATGATGTTGATGATGATGAAGATGATGATGATGAAAATGATGATGACGATGACAATGATGACGACGATGATGTAGATGATGATGGTGGTGGCGACAATGATGAAAATGGTGATGATGTCAACGATGATGCTGGTGATGAGGAAACAGACGACGATAATGATGCGATTCAATGAATGTATATCAATATAGTCAATGACATTTATTAATCTAATTGATGTATCTTGTTCGTTCACAGATCCACCTATATCGTCCGGTCAGGCAGCAGAA
Source organism: Echinarachnius parma (assembly GCA_037951105.1). Lineage (NCBI taxonomy): Eukaryota > Metazoa > Echinodermata > Echinoidea > Clypeasteroida > Echinarachniidae > Echinarachnius > Echinarachnius parma. The sequence continues at coordinate 55,040 of JBAMJV010002702.1, forward strand.
GTCGATGATGGGGGCCATGATTGCCTTCGAGACACCAGGTAAGACAATCCAGTTGAGTTAAATAGAGTACCAATGTGTGTCATCACAGCTATTCAATGCCGGTTCTAAATAATGTCGGGCAAGGTCAGCATGTGTTACTTAAGAAGGAAGTCGGCTATGTTTAACCCAAACCCATGTATCAAAACTAAAAACTTACCTATAAACAATTTGGTTTGAAGCAACTGACCATATCGTTATGTCATCACTTCGGTGATCTGTTGAGACAGAAAGGGAAGTGAATGATTGTGGATGGGGAAAGGATATTGACGGGGACCAAAGTTGTTCATAAGAAATAACAAAGTCATATCTAACAACAGAAGAACAAAGGATATTTATTATGATGTATTCTCTGCTACCCCATCTTTTATCAGTCCGCGCTCAAATGATTTTTCAGCGGACACAATGACAGGTTGCGTAACTCTTTTTCCCTATAGTCTGAATGTTCCTATTAATTTATTCATATTATATTGTTCTACTTTATTTTCCAGATTGCTTTCAAGTGACCGGTGACTGGGAGTTTTGCCACAATATAGGTAAGCAGTGGCTGGTATATAAAGAGAGACCAGTAACAGTTTCAAATTGGTATTTTTAAATAATGTCTCTTATTTGGTTCAGTCGATTTCGCTACCGGAAAGGATATTAAGAATTATAATTTCATTTGCATCGTAAGGTCATGTGTATTTGAGTTATAGCGTGCATATCCCTGACATAATTGTATGCATGAAATACAACCAACGGACTGACTCAGAAGTCAAATTTACAGACGTTGAAATAAATGACAACTTTGATAAACCGTCCTGAATGCACATTTACCATATCTCTTAAAATGCCTGTCATGACCCATAAATGTAAATTTGATCGTTATGTCGTATTTTCTAGTTGACATAACGATCGATTTGAATTCGTTTAATGGGTCTCAACAATAATTCCCGGATGAACCCAGCGCATGTAAATATGAATTGTAAATTGCTGTTTAGTTTATCATGTCTACGTCAAAATTAATTCGTCTAATGTAAAAAAACTATTTTCATTATGTCTATCATTTTCAATCAATTTTGTTGTCAGCAAAGTTACGATATTTTGTCTGCAAGTTGACTTTTGCCTCTTTGTCCCATCAGGGGGGGGGGGGGGGGGGGGGGCGTTTAGCGAGTATAATTATATTAATGTTATGTTCCATTGTTCTCCTCCCCTCTTGCAGTGGATGTCCAGCACTCGGGCGCCCCCGTCGAACCCCAGGTCAACAACCTCTGTCGCAACAGCTCCACCGCCCTCCTCCGTGTCACCCTCTCGTGGCTACCCCCCTACAGGGTCAACGGCCAGGTTTTTCTCTACTCCATCGACTACGGGGTGGTGGTGACCCCTCCCCCCGCGGGCAGTTTGCTAGAGGCTCCGTCCGTCACGCTGGACACTGTGAACATCGCGCCCCCGCCCCCACCTGCCATGGGCGCGCTCTCTAACGGGACAAATCAAACGGTATAATACTCTATAGCGATATATACATTTGATATTTTGTATAATGCATTTATTTAAGGGGTTAAGGACATTTCATTCGATCATCACTTTTAGTGCTAGTAAATGTGAATTTATTAAAAAATTATGGAATCATTATAACACACTTCTTACTTGGTCTTGCTAAGATAATGGTTGTTTGAATGAAGCCAACTGTTGGGGATGGGGGGGGGGGGGGGGTTAGATGAAAATATTATATTTGTCAGATTATAGTGCGATACCTCGTGATCTTGATAGCACATTCCAGAATTTCCATGAAAGGTTTATCTAACGTTCACGTTTTCATGATTTTCTGACGATGCTATAGAGTCTGAACGTAACTGTTAATGCGATTCCGAACGAACAATATACGTCAGAAATGTGTTAGTTCTGTTGTTTTCTTCTCCCTTTAAAATGATTATTGGCATTGGAGAAGTTTGTTTCATTGTTTATTTACAATGTTTTGTTTCCCTTCATATATCGAAATATAGGATACCCGAATCAAGGCAGAGCTTCAAGGACTGGAAGAAGGCAAACTATACTACGTTAGAGTAAGTACAAAGCATCTGAATCTGTCCCACTCTGGTCATACTAGTTATTGTTATTTACAAATGTTTGATACATAGTTCCAAGCACCAGTAGGCAATGTATTAAGTTATTAACCCCCTAAGTAAAGTACTACATTGATATTGCAATATAATTCGACCCTTTAGTCCACTTATGTGCATGAGTATATAACAGCCGACCATGTCACTCAGATGTTATAAAGGGGAATAATATTGATAAGCGATTTGTAATAAGTGTGTTTTTAAAGGTTTTACACGACAGGTTAGCGACTAACCAGGGCGTTTAATTAAATGTTTTCCAGGAAGTTTTTTCTTCTTCTAACATGACTGGTGACTTGGACTCTTGGCTTTCTATCATCTCTGTAGATAACGCCTATCGTGAACTCGCCGAGTGATGGCGGTATGTATCCTGGGAATGATGTGGAATTGACTCTCGTCACTGCAAACTGGACAGACCCCTCCGGCCAAACAACAGGTCAGAAAATGAAATATAATAAACACTTATTGAGGTAGTGGCGTAGCGTAGGCTAACTGATTGGGGAAGGGGGCATGTTTTATACTAGATGTCATATTAGATGTCATGTTATTGGGGAACGTTGCGAGCCCTATGTCATGTATGTAAGCTTTGCATTTATTTATTTATTTATTTATTTATATATGTATTTACTAATTCATTTGTACACTTATTTAATTTTTCATTTATGATTTTACTTATTCTATCTATTAAGTTAATAAATAGTTATTCAATGATATTTTGCAGCTTTGTTAGAAGTTCAACACTGTTAATTTTTATATTACAGAAATAAATATCGCAACACCTCATTGTGACGTATTCGACAACCCGTCATTAGTGCCAACGTCTGGTGGAGCAGAAGTCGAATCCTCGTCGCCGGGAGACTCGATGACGACGCAGACGACGTCACCGCCGTGGTCGTCCATGACGATGGTCACGACATTATTCAACGCGACCACACCCGCCAGAGTGCCGCCGACCAGCATGGATCCGACGCACATCGCCCTCATCGTCATCTTCACCCTCCTCATCGTGTCCGTCATCGGCGTCTTCATCTTTATCACCATCAGGATGGCGATCACGGGCAAAGGGACAAAGCTCCCCCAGCTTTCGAAGCTACCGGCCATGTGCAGAAGGGACAACGTCAAGGCCGACGAGAAAAAGACGAAGAATTTGAACATGGCCGAGAAGGGCGTCGTTAACAAATCGAACTCGACGTCGCCGAGCAAAGCAAAGGAAGTGACGAAGGCGAACAAATAATGGAAGAACTCTCTAAACTTAATGCTGATGACTGTATTTAAATATAGCTATCGATCGGTGATGTTTCTAACGAGTTAGTACTTATTGCTCGCCCCATGCACCTATACCCCCCCCCCCCCCTTTCCCACCGAGAAAAACTAAGGAATTCATAACATTTTTGATTTGCTCATGCGGCCCTTTTTTGCAATCCTTCATCCTTTGTTTCCCATCTTATGTTGTCTAGACAACCGGTCTAGATGAAAGCAGCATAGAAGGTGTGCTTATCCATTTTATTTGACGCTGAACAAAACAGTACGAATCAGGCCCCGTATTCATAAAACCCCGCTAGCTTAGTTCCAAGCTATTCATTTAAAATGATACAGTTTAGTGAGCAACAAAATATTTCCTAGTCCCCAATTAGGGCAAGCTGGGTTAGCATTTAGGTACCCATGATTAGACCCTAAATAACACCTATAAGATAATGTGTTTAATTCTTAGCCACGTCATCCAAAATAGACTTAGCATACAAACTAGCTAGCAGGCTTTTATGAATTTGGCCCCAGAACGTCAGACTATTGAGTGACGATACTGATTCACGGTACCTTCCTTTTGTGTAGAATGTATGTAACACACAAATAAAAGGATGGATTGAGGTACACATAGTTTATAGCTTATAATATAGTCTATTATAATTATAATGTAAATGAATAAATGTTCAACGTTATATTATCACCTTAACAAAAAGAGTTTTGTATTCGAAAATTGTATTTATGAAATGTCGAACTTGGAACGTCTGTTTTACTTGTTTAACGAGGCTGTCAAATGTATCTTATGTGAATACCAGTGTGAATTGTTTGTAATGATGCACCGAGATGCTTGAAATCGTATGTTAAATTAATTTGTGGAATTATCAGAATTTAAGTGCCTGACAAAGTTTGCTCACTGTGGGAAGACAAATACAATAATGATTATCTTTGCAGCGGTGACATTTATATAATCATGTATATGCCCATAAAACTTTTATAGCAACCGTGTATTTAATCAGATCTGGGCCCCGCTGCAGAAAGAGATATAATCGATTTGATTACATAGATAGATCATCAATAACTATTTAAAAACCTTTTGAAAAAGTGTAAGATTTTTTTTGTTTTTGTTTTTAAATCATCGAATAAATCTTGGCCCCAGATTTATTCCAATCGGATATATGTATTGATATTTCTGCCGTTTCTGAATCGATTTTGATCAAATCAAGTGTATTCTGTCATTAAAATTGTATGCCCTTTCAAATCTTACAGTCGGTTTCTATACCAAAACTGAACCCCCATAATGGACAAATTCCAGTGCCATTGTTTTAAGTAGATAAATACTGGTAACGCTGTCATGTTTAAAGGGACAGTTTCCTCACCATAGATTTACTTTTGATTAAGTTCCCTACACATTTAAACCGAATTTCATGTAAATATACGACCAACAAACGTTGGACATATTTGCATGAAATTGTGTTTTAATGTTTAGAGAACATAATCAAAAGTGAATTTTAGGTGGGGAAACTTCTCCTTTAAATAGATACAATAAACTACGCAAAGACAAATCAGAGATGTTTACTTGCATAAAATATAGAACTTTATGATTCACGAAATTACATTAGTTGCATGGGTACACTGAAAATACCGTTTTGTAATCTTACATAGTTGCATTTTGAACTGCAAAGCAACATTGTGAACATTTACACAATGGTATTTGTTACAAAGAAACAAGACTTCATAATTATTTTTAATTGTATTTGTATCAATGATAAATTTCATAATTATCTTTAATGAGTTTCATTATTTTACAAAATATTATCCATATCACAGCCTATGAGTATAAAGACGTGACATTTTTAGATTAATTTTGTTCACATTTCCTCATGTTTCTCAGATTTCAAAATAATAGTATTTGTTAAAAACCTTTTCTTTCCACTTGTCTTTGAGTCTTTTATTAACTGATAAATATATACGAGAAAGTTATTTGACCTTATAATAAACCAGAAAACAACGGTTTAATTTAAAACAACGAAATAAATAATACATTTAAAACATTATCGTAAAAACACATACCGTATCATCAACTGAGAAGGAAAATGCTATTTACATGGTCTTTATAATAAATGCATTTATATTTCTCAATGTACATGAACATGTTAAAGTCACTTCATCATCAACTAACAGGGCGTTTCAGAGAGGTTTGCCGAGACAGACGGACTCGTGTCTGAGATTTTAAAGAGCGCACGGCGCGCGTTATTAAAAATGGCGCCTTCCTTTGAAAAGCACCCATGTTACAATTGATGACGCAGTATCTTTAACGAAGAAACTCATAAAATCTCGCAAAGATCAAGTTATGTTTATTGTTTTCTATTTGAAGCATATGTGTACATATTTCTTTTCTAATGATTAAGTGCCGAGGTAAGTTGTATAAAGTGTGTATATTATGTAACAATATAATACTGATATTGCGCATTAAATGTCATGTTCAGACATTAACTAAGTTCTCATTGTGTGGAATTTATTTGTATTTTAATGTTGCCTCTTTGAATAAAGAGTTACCACCACTTCCCCTAAAAAAACAATATCAAAACTATTTATACAATCTACAAAGCAAAGCAAGCAATAAAAAAATACATAATATGGCGATAACGGCAATATAATTAATAAGAAAAATACAAAAATAATATAATATAAATAATAATAATAATAATAATAATAATAATAATAATAATAATAATAATAATAATAATAATAATAATAATAATAATAATAATGATAATGATAATAATAATAATAATAATAATAATAATAATCATGAATATAATCATAATACAAACAACAAGCCTACATTACGATACTAAGACATCAAAATATTTTCTACCAAACCATATCAAGAGTACTTATTCATGTGACAACAAGGGAGTGGTGACATGCCGGGCAAATACTTTCCAGGGAATCCAGAGTGGACCTATAGTTATCTTGGGTATTCATCTGCATTACCATGTTAGGACCTAAAAGCAATGAACTATGTAAGTACATACTTAGTAACTCCCGTGGATTTCCTATCAACCTTTATAGAAATGAATATCTTGCCCAACATGTCACCAACCCGCCACCTGCTCCGAACGCTACTAGCTAATGCTAAGAAAATGCTAGATGTACTGCTGCTGCAATTCTAAAGATAATAAAATTATCGTCAAATCAACATCATCAAAAGGACGCAATGCAAAGTATTCCTAAATTTGTCAGGGGTGCTGTAACTATAAAAAAGAAAGAAATTGATCTAATTATCCCAGCCTATTTTCGAGTTGTCATGTTGAAGTGTTCATAGAATCGATAGAACCATGGGAGGGCCAACTGTAACGTCATATAAATAAATGGTGAAATAATTATCGGCAACAACTATTAGTATTAGCCATGAAGAAGTGCTGGTGAAGTCATAAATACAACGCAAAATTATTGCTATACAGTATTCTTTTTCTTCTTCAAATAAATTGTTGTGTAATACTGATAGTGAATTTATCATATAGCCTATTTAATCTTCTCAATATTGTGAATCTAGAAGCCTACATATATCGCGAGTGAAGATGGCTGACTGTTGTGATTCAATGTTGTGATGATAGAAACAGAACTCTGACGAAATCGGCATCCACATTATGTTATAGCTGTATTTGATGTTTATGAGGCATAAAGCGTCGGTCGATCATTCGGAACAAAAAGTTAATCTTGAGCATGGTTTGGCAAGTCACCGTCAGACGAGCGTCGACAGGTTACTGACGCTCAACGGATCGACGCCGCCGCCGCCAACGTCGTCGTCAGCGTCACCCGTGACGTGATTGGTGTACGCGAAGCGGTGACGCCCGTTCGCCGCTCCGTTCGACGTCGTTCCGTTCACGTCATTGTGTCTATGATTTATGTCTACGCCGTGCTGGTTTATATGATGGTTTTGCTGGTTTTGATGGTGGTGACTGTGGTTGTGTTGCTGGTTGGGTATGCTCCCGTTCAAACCAGAGAAGACGCCCGGCGGCGGCGCGTGCCTCTTGTTGATATCCGCCTGGGCGCTCCGCCACAGGTGGACGTTGTGGCAGAAGCTCAACAGCATAAATAAAACGGCCAGACCGACGAGGGCGGTAGACACCGATGCGGGAATCATGCGGAATTCGAGTACAACGTACAAGCACATAGCTGTTCGGAATGAGAAAATGAGGAGTACAATTGTTATATTTTCAATTAAATGTTACTTCTTATATGATTTTCTACATTGATATAATTGTGCTTCACAATATTCTCCAATGCGGAGGGGTGAACTTTCATGATTATTTTGATATGTGATCACATGATATGTGATCACATGATATGTGATCACATGATATGTGATCACATGATATTATGAGGAAACCTCACTGTCAGTGAGAAAGGATAACTTATTTCCCTTTAGAAATTACTAATTTATTTGGATATCATGGACAATAATATCGAAAATATCGAATATTCGAAAACAAGCCGAGTCTCCAAATATTTGTTTTTTCCTTCAATGCAATCCATACTTTCTCAAAACAATGTTAGTGATGGGATAACCAAACTCAACAGTAACCACTTCAAATGAAACGTTTATAAACAAATCTTGCCTTTTATAACTCAAATTGTAAACTTTTAAGACAGATTATCAGATTTCTCTGATAATTGCAAATCAATTTGTATAACTTTTTGATTGCACATGCATAGCTTTTCAATAAGAGTAACTGGTATAACAAAATATTATAACAAAATATAAGAACATTAAAATTGTACTTCAAGTAAAAAGGTTGATTCAGATTGAAACAAAAATTATAATACACATTACAATAATTCATTGTTAGTACTATTGTACGTTGAGAGAGCTTACAACTTACCGACGAGAAATACTGGTATTGATATAAAGAACGAGCAAATTGCAAAAAACCGGGACCCAGACGTATGTTGTAGGAAGTCGCATGACCTGCAGTAATAAAGAAACAATGAATACAAAAATAAGACGTCGAAGTTAGTGAACTCTGAATAGTTTGTATTGATGACATTGCATTATACAGACTATTTCCTATTATCAAAATAATAGAGTATTATTTTGTTTATCATTATTGCTATTTCCAAGTCCCTGAAAGTTCCAACAATTAAAAACATGTTCAACCTTTCAGATGTTAAAATAATATTGTTAATGAAATCAGTGGCGGACACAGGATTTTCCAGGAGGGAGGGGCCAGAACAGGTCCGGTCCAAAATTTTCGAGGCCGAGACCAGGACCCATTGGTAAAGAATCCTGTAAGCGGGGGGGGGGGGGGGGGGGGGGCCCTGGGCCCCCTCCCCTGTGTCCGCCACTGAAGTAAATGATATGTTTTTCAATATTAATATCAAGACTATCAACTGAGTATTTAAAAACACATATTTAACAAGTCTGACCTTTCTTCTCCCTGAGGCAGCTTGAGCATTTTGGCGGTAAAGTAGCTCTGGCCCGTGCAGACGACCACGCAGCACAGGTTGAGTGTCAGACAGAAGCTGGCTAGCACCACACCCGAATCCAGCACGTCCTCGTACCATCTCGCCCCCGTCACTCCGACCAACATGGCCGTATCGTCCGTCCGAACCTGGTCCTGCAGTGTGTTGAACTGCACCAGGAGTAGGATCGAGAACCCGCTCATGATGACGGCGATGAGGGCGAGAATGCCCATGGCAGTGAGCGATTTTTCGACGCCGAATTCCCGGCTGGTCAGCTGCAGCGTCGCGCGCGAAACGCTCAGACTTGGCGGTGGCTTCTGAAAGGATAGCAGATCATCCATTGCGCTGGCTATCCGCGAGTTTCCGCTACTTCCATTTTGCCAGCTACCATTGTGCCCACTACCGTTGAGTCCACTCCCGTCATGTCCGCTTTCAACATGTCCACTCACACTCTGTCCATTTCCGCTATGTCCATTCACGCTATATCCATTCACGCTATATCCATTCCTGCTATTTCCGCTCACGTTATGTCCGTTCCCGATGCGTCCGTTCCCGCTGAGTCCACTGAAGTTATGTCCGTTTCCGCTGAGTCCACTAATGTTATGTCCGTTCCCATTCCCGCTCCCGAGTCTGTTGTTGGACTGGCTGACAGAGCGGTGCGTGATGTTTGAATGATTGCCGTGGCTCGCGTGGCTGGTCGTGTGCGACAACCGCGATGCTGGGGACAACGGCGACGCTGGTGGTGGCGACATCTCCATCATGAGCTCGACGACTTCGCGATCGACGCCCGTCCCGCCGTTGTTGCTCACGCTTACGCTCCCGCTGATGTTGCTGTTATTTATTTTCCCGACATCAAACTCGCCGGTCGAATTCATGTTGTTGTTGTTATGTGGCCGATATTGCGGATGGCATGGATGGTGGTGCTGTTGCGGGTAGGGCTGGTGGCTTTGTTGTGGGCGGGGGCTGCGAGGACTGTGGATGCTGCGGGGACTGTGGGGGCTGTGGGGGCTGCGGGGACTGTGGGGGCTGTGGGGGCGGCGGGGGTCCAATGGTTGGTTGGGTTGGTTCGCGAATTTACTGATCATCTGGATAGTTTGGCCGCTTGGGCGGACACCTTGAAGAGAGATACCTTTTCAATATAGGTTTCCATCGATGTCAATATTATTCGTTGCGTTAATGTGTTACCACCATTATAAAATCCGAGTAAAATGAATCCTGATATAAATCGAATATGTTCCTCATTATTCATTACAACTTGATTTACTGCTCATATATGGGGTTCTGCATATCAAGGTTGCATAGTCGCCTAAGAAACGCGAATACGACGTCATACAAACGAAGAGAAGACACGTCTTGCGTCAACATACATGTCATAGTCGACGGATAAAAGTGTAAGAGGCCTTGTTGAACATTCGATCGAGCCGCGATATTCATAGAAACAGTTCACGATATTCTGAAAGAAAAAAAAATGGACGTGGAAACATAATTAGGTGTGTGTATAAACATGTACAGGCTGCCATATTCAATTACTGTTCATTATGCCTGGTAAAGAATAAGTTGATAAAATAATGTGTTATTTCAATGTCATGTGACGAAGAAGAATCTACGTCATAACTCGAATGTATCCCCATAGTTTTGCTCATCGAAACTCTGTACACAATCATGACATTAAAGCCACCTTAACACAGAATGATATATGCATGCCCTTATCTTCATGCAGTTATTATTCTCTTGTTATTATGCTGATTAAGGTGTAATTAAACAATTTCTAGAATTTAGGAAGGGTTATGACATTAATATTTACAATCATTGGCCTATAAGAGCATGAAGAGGGGAGGGCTGGGGGCTGGAGGCTGGGTATTGCGGCCACCTTTTTAAAGCCCTCCGCACACAGAGCCGACTCGACCCGATCCGACTGGTTTTCATTCGGTTCAACTCAGTATACATTGCCTAAGGACTCATGTTTTGTCGTTCAAGAGCCAGTCGGAGATCATTCGAGGCCGATTCAACATGTTGAATCGGCTACGACTGAGCGAAACCGACTCTAGCCTGACTGAAAACCAGTCGGGATCGGATCGAGTCGGCTCTCTGTGATGCAACCTCACATTCGAGCAGCGATGTGCAGGTCCAAAGATGGAAGCATTTTTGCCTTATTTCATTTTAAATTATTTCCCGAATCCCAAACATAACAAAATATCTTGATGAAACGCCTATCGAAACAAATCAAAATAGCAAGCAGCTTCTCAGGTCCATTGCAGAAAAAAAAATACTTAGGCAAAATTCTTAGCCATAGCAAAACTTTATCCATGTGCCCATGAGAAAAATACCTTACTTGTTCGTTGAATAAGAACGTTTGTTTTTTAGTCATGTAGGTATACTGAAATGGACCCTGAATACCTCAATCGAGCAGTGCACATGTATGCATAATAACACAAATATAAACACCAAAATCCCACATCGGAAGTCATTCATTCACAGTCATTTATTTTAATGATTATAAATGTGTGCAATAAATTATCCCCTCGTTGTGGCACAAACTGTAAACATCCGAGCTATGTGACCTTTTTGTTGTTACCATTGTTGGTGGTCATGTCTTCACAAAGGGTATTTATTACTTTTACAAAAAGAGGGGGTTAGCGGAAACCTGGAAATTGCCGGGGTTTTGTGCTTCACCACCAATCCATGACGAGATAACGATTTTGGTCACGACTCACACACAAACACACCAGCAACATAATATACGACTTGTATTTATTGAATACAAATCTAACTGTTCCGATTTAAAGCCTTATTGAAAACGCGGTTATTTCCCGCAAATCTGATTATGTTATATCCATTCCGTTCACAAATAATTTTAGACTAATCATTCGAAATAATTAATAAGTTATTTATTTTAATAACTGCCTATGATGTATGATGCAAGCAAAAACATGACCCCATCGTAGTCACGATAGCCCAATCCGATCATTTAATAACTTGTTTATGATACAGTTTACACCCGTTCATAAACATGATAAATTAATATATACATTTCAAATATAACGGAATAATATGTTTAGATAAAAGTATAAAATATTTCAATATTAATAGATTATTATCATTACAATGTTGACATTTAAGTCCAATACTATTGATCGATCATAACTTATTTCCTTCCAGTGGGAGGTAACACACACACATTTGAAAATCTGGTCAGTTATATTAACTTGATGATTTTTAAGATTTATATAACAAACAATAAAATGGTTTCGGTGTATAATGTGCATAGATTATGATAGCTGTAAACAAATAAATGAAACCATCTATACAGGTGAAAGTGATTCGAAAGTAACACGACATGTATATGCATTACTTTTAATACAAATTATTAACTTATTGAATAAAACATACACACAATTTGTAAAATATATATATATGTTTTTCAAATCGATTCAATTAAAAACATTTTAAATTCTTAAAGAATATGCTTTCCTCTTAATTTTACACATGTTTTATCCATGGTAAAATATTGACGCCCATTCCCATGAAATATTATACAGAACACCTATACATTGATTTCAACGCTACAAAATAAAGGGGATTAATGATACAATTTTAAAACGAACAGGACTACTGTCAGCTTGAATATGGAGGACTATATAGGGGAGGACTACCGGGCATATATCAGTCTAATCCAAATCTGCATAGCTCGTGAGTGTTTAAATGTTCTGCATGTACTAACAAAAGGGACATCAACATATTTGTGGGCACATTATACATACCAAATCATTGTTGTCTCACATCATTGTTGAAAATGAATACTCCACTTAATAATCCAAATAGTATTAATCCAACTTTAAAAGAAAATTGTAGTATCTTATTTGTATAAATATTCCGTATTCTGCAAAATCATAAAGCCTCCGTATACTACGAAGCCAAAACATGTACTACCTCACACACTTTAGTGAACACGCGAGCTAATTGATTTGTTAATTATTTGGTACGATCGAGCCAAACTGCCTGGTATGATAATCACTGTCATCACTGAACGCAATTCAATGTGCCACCACGGCGAATGATTAATTTCAATTCACTCTATATCGATCAGGCTTCGCTCTATAACGTGTATCTAGTTTGAGGCATTGTGCCTATGCGTGGGACCGAGACGACGAACCCCTGAAACTTTCCCATTCATTGGATGAAACCACACGGCTAGGTATGCAATTATCATCGGGTAGGGTTCTACAATCGATGGGTTCTACGTATCTGGTGGGGCTGGCCTGGGGAGGGGGGCTATACAGCCCCATATTCGGATAGGGACAACATAATTATCATATTCAGGCGAAACTACTAGTATGTTTAATCAGCATAGATATAGGTTTGAAAACACCCACCAATGTTAGCTCATTTTCGCGTTAAATCAGCACATTTTCGAGCAAAGTCAACTTATTGAAAACATTTTATTCGGGTACTGGCGATGCAGCCCCCTGTAAACAAAAAGAGGCAAGGGAAAGGTAACTGCCCCATCTGTGTTGATTATTGCCCCTGATGCCCTTTTAGGGCAAAGACGTACATAAATACATTACATATTGATGATTATTATGTTTGGCCCAGACCTGTCTATACAGGCCACATTATTGTGTAATTATGTACCAACTAGAAAAAAAAACCTCAACCGGGATAAGCAAGTTCAACAGGGAAAACAGATCGATGTGCCCGCTTTTTTACCCCTGGTCTGCTGTTCTTTATATACGAATCGATTTTCTTTTCGTTTTATCCAGGTCTCCGTTAATCTGGCTATAATACATATCATTATTAGCGCGAAATACAGTATAATGTTTATACCACGCAAAATGATAACAATTAATTATGTCCCTGAAGTGACAGGTCGACGCTCGGGATTAATAGCACTATAACATAGGCCTTAGTACCTGAAAGAAATCAATTAACGTCAGTATTGTCATCTTAAAGAGATAATCAATATTTTGGAAGCCAGAGGTAAGGTGCCATGCATCGTTCTACCACACGCTGCCACATAAGCGTCTATCAAGTCTATATAGCGACCGGTTAACATGATGGCAGTTTAATAAGCAATTATATTGGGATACCCATATTTTGTACGTCGAAAATTAACATACTCGTTCAAGTAAAACAAAAGAAAATGCAGATAGATAATTATGAAAAGGAGGTAGGCTGAACATTATAAGGTACCATTAAAAGGTAAGATTTCACTTAAAAGGAAATATTTTGTATGGAAAAAATACAAAAAGACTTTATCGTTGTTGTTTTTCTTTCATAAAAATATGAGCTCTTCATTATACATGTACTCCTCTTCTTCCAAACTGCATGAAAACTATACGAATAACCCCGTTTGTGTTAGCTGTCCAACTATCATAATAATGAGGACAGACGGAGAATGTTCACACGCTGTTGCCAGCAAAACCCATGGGATTCTCAGTGCCAATGCAATTTCAAATCATCTATCAAAACTAATCAAATCATTCGTGTTACTGGCATGACTTGGCGGGATAGGATGATATAGTGCACTACCCATTTTTTAAATGGAGTTCACATGGTAATACAGGACCTTTTAGTTTAGTTTAGTTTAGTATAAGTTTCTACTGTTCGTATGTCCACGTATATCATATACCCAAAATACAATCATCTAGAATAAATGCAAAATAATACGCTCACACCTCTTTGGACAGTTCGGTAAAATATACGCAGACTATAGGGTTGACATTCAAACAGCTGTTCAGATATGTAGGATTATCGATTGAATATAACTGAATAAAAAATGAACAAAATGTTGAAATCACATGCACGCTTTAATAATACACACTGCAACCTACATTATTGAACATGTTGAAGGCAAAACGAGAAATGTTCTCTTTTAGATTTGGTTTGAATTATTTTTTTCCTCGGTTCGAACGAGCTCAGTACAGAATTGGATGAGAATAATATAAGGCCGTTTCTGCATACTATCTTGTAGGTCTTTTCTATAAGTGATGTCAAATTGTAAGATATAAAAACAATGTTCAATACCTTGTGAAATGTATATTAATTTCGGTTTCACAACTGACGAACACAAACAGAGTATGTGTGGTATGCAAACCAAATTAAGACACTGATCGCAACAAAAAGGTTATTTCGATTGGAATACTTGAAGAAAATTGCTTTGCGTGAGGAATGCGATGCAACAAAATAATAAAGAACTTGGCGACAAAGTTATCATAAAATCACGTTACATTTCGTATGTGAGCCCTTTTTTGTGTTTATAATAAGTGTAACCCAGTCATGCTAGTGGGATTTCTGCTTACACTTTTTAAGTTTGTTATACTGCCGTTAGCTATTTTGTCAGAAAATACGTCGAATAATAACATATTCGCCCAAGTTATAGTTCACGTTAAACTAGAAATGAAAGATAGACAATTATGATAACGAGGTAGGCTTAACATTCCTTCACACAGTTAGTCTTTGAATATTTCCAAACCGTTTGGTACATTGTGGGAAAATAATGACATCACAATTGGGCTAACAAGCATGACAAGTGAGTCCTTTGTGGCATTCAATGTGAAGGTGTTCACATGGATCACCGGGAGTTTTGCCGGGTGGTGCTGCAGTTCTATACATAGTACAATGGCATTCAATTAAATAAATACATCGGACAAACCGTATGTAAACAGCCAGAACCACTTCATTTATGGTTGTCTATCAGACCGTGTCCTTATTAAATTCCTTTCATTTGACAGCTGAGCAAAAATAAAAAACGTCACTGTACTTCATTGACATGGGAATATATATATTTTCTTTTCAATCCGACATTGCGTAGATGGCGTTATGGGAAAATATTACTGAGCATTGTTGTATCGCTAATACAACTGAGAGGTACACCCAGGAGAAACAACGCAGCGATGTGAATTTGTTAAAGTCCAAGGCAACACATGACTAATAGTGGAGAATGAAATATTTTTGTTCTGTTCTGAGAGTTGCCAAAGTCATGAAAAAAGTATACAAGTAGGCACACCAAACTTAATGCATCGGTTTACTATTGGGACTACAAGTCGTAATACAATTTTAGAAGTTAGAACACCGTCCTCCAGTCTGGAGGTGTTCTTTCTTTTTAAACAAACATCCGAATAAACATAACATAATGAACTTGATTTAGTAGTATTAAAGGACAATGAAACCCATGCGAAGTGTTGCGTTCATAGACTTTAATAAATTAGGAGGATTTATCTCTGAAAGTTAGAGCATGCCTATTGCCTAATAACAACCTCTTAAAGTTGTTGAAAGGGTACTTTTTACATCAAAGCTGTTTATAGTCAAGGGAGATTATTCTAAACAATGTCTGGCAAGCCCAAAGGTGTGACCTATACGTTGCTAAGAAGGCAATCGGTAAAGTCTAAACTATTATTATATAATCAAAAAACAATATCGAAACATCGTTAATTTGATATGTCACAGACTCACAGAGACGTAACAATTTGGTTGTGTATTAACAGGGGCACGGGGAAGAAAGTGCCCCACAATAATTTGCCAAAAAGAAATAAGAGGAAATTCTTTAAAAATAAAGAAATGCGTATAGAATGAGCCCTCCCCATTCCGATCGGGCTACACCACTGCTGACATGGGTACCATGACAGTCGGGACGTCACGAAGTTTTCTCCTACATGGCGAAAAATAATTGACATTATTTTGTTCGTAGTCGGCAGGATTCGAACCTGCGCGGGGAGACCCCAACAGATTTCTAGTCTGTCGCCTTAACCGCTCGGTCACGACTACTTCGGTTGACATATATTTTGTTATTCTGTTTGTGAGTTTGTGTGTGTTTGTTGATTGCATTTGCATTAGTTCTACATTCACCTATTGCATAACTGTTTTATCTATTTCAAAGGGACAAACAGATAACCTTCTCCAACATTGAAGGGTTCTAAACACAATACACACAATGTTTTATTCTTAACGGGTTAAAAGGAGTTCTTGTAAGTTATACCACAACGTCAAAAAGCTGAATGGTTTGCATCATATTATTTTATTGGAGATTTTAGAAATTATACGCGTGTTAATTGCATGTTGACAATTGCTTAATTTTTCAATTCGCAATGCCGCAAAGAAATAACATTAAAAACAACAACATGATACCATCGTCTGAGATTTGCACCCGCAAAAAGCATAATTTGTTATTAAATTGTTGATAAACACTTCGCATTTTTGTATCATGTCACAGTTGACATGTTGACTTTTCGATCCACGATTTAACAATGAAAGCAAGTTTTTAAAACAAATATTTAGAAAAGCCGTCATCTGTCATTATTTTGTTCATGTTAATTAGACCGTAATTAGTGGATAATTATAAATACTGGTTTTAATATTATATATTCATACAGTAGTCGTGGCCGAGCGGTTAAGGCGACAGACTAGAAATCTGTTGGGGTCTCCCCGCGCAGGTTCGAATCCTGCCGACTACGAATCTTTTTTCTGTAACAAGAAGTTATTTTTATTTTTTTATAATAAACTTGTTGAAAACAATATATTGTAGTGTTTACAGGAGCAATCTACAAGTCTCTTATTTTGGGGAGAAGCCCCTCCATCATGTCTTTCTACAATCTTAATGACTACTACTTCTTTATGACGATAATTTTAGTGTTTTGTTGTAATCAATTATATATCACTTTAGATAAATCATTATAACTTAAGTCAATAGTATTGATATGAGTACTGTAATATATGTTCGCAAAATAGATTGATGATTTACTTTTTTTATGGAAACTATATCAAACTGGCTTGAATTTTCGTTTGAAGTATCAAAATGAGACAATTCTTTTTTGGGGGTGGATTTAATTTACATGCAAGTTTGAGATCAAACATGCATACAAATGATTAAGCAACATAATTTATTGATATTATTAATAGTGTCGCCGGAACGTTTGATTCTTCAATAGTTTACTTATGTTTGTTGTTTACTAACGTAATTCTTGTTAGGTAGAACATATAAGTCAGTGTTTTAAAAGACATATGGAAAAGAAAAACATTTTGAAATTAAAGAATACGAGATATATTTCTTATATTATGCCTAAACAGTTAGGGTCATGTGTAAAAAAAAGAGTCAAACAATGATCTTTAATTAACATCCTCCATAGGAATATTGATGGGATTTACAATAAAGATAATTATGCTAATGCCTTGTTAAATCGGATTATATTCAATTGATAATTGAAAATATAAATTGATTTAAAGGAGCCTCTGTCAAGTTTTGCACCATCAAACACCGAAATTTACTTTTAACTCTTGTGTTACATTGCACATGTTGCATGCCAGTTATTGTGGAACTCATGATACACACTTTCTATCACTTTAACAGTACGATTTAACAATGAAATCAACTTAAGAACAAATATATGTTAATTAGACAGTATTATCAGACAATAAGTATACAATTTGTATTCAAAATTATATATTCATACAGTAGTCGTGGCCGAGCGGTTAAGGCGACAGACTAGAAATCTGTTGGGGTCTCCCCGCGCAGGTTCGAATCCTGCCGACTACGTTTGTTTGTGTTTTTTGTCATGAATAACGACCAGTTTAAAAGTTGTCTTTTTATTTGTATGAAACTGTAGGTATTCTGCATTACTTAAGGCCTGGTCACACAGGACACGACTAGACCCACGAATGCAGTACGAATATATGGCAAGCCGTTTTAACATTTATTCCTATTTCTTGATATCAAGAATTCAATTCTTGATATAAAGAAATCGAAATCGTGATATCAAGAAATAGTTTTCTGTTGTTAACCAATGGTAATTCTTGATATCAAGAATTTATTTATTTATATCACGAAATGAATTCTTGATATCAAGAAATAGGAATAAATGTTAAAACGGCTTACCATAGATTCGTACCAATGCGTACTGCATTCGTGGGTCTAGTCGTGTCCTGTGTGACCAGGCCTTTACATTTTATTTCGGGGAAAGAGGTCCTCTGTTATATACCTATAATATACAAACCTAAGAAACGTGAACATTACGTCCTTATGACGGTAATTTTAGTTGTCAGTTCCATGCACATAAGTTTCCAGAATTACATATACTATTTCTGACCGTGTGTGTTTATGTGCAAACAGAAGATGACCACTATCAAAGTTGTATAATTACCTTGAGTTATCTTAGATTCTTCAATATTTTAATATTAGGTTCGCCATTAGCTTAGTGTTGGCAAAGAAAATTAATGTTAAAAATAAAGGATACGAGCTATATTCCCTGAATATGCATGAACATTTAATATAATAATGCAATGTGTTAAAGAGTCAAATATATTGGATAAATTGAAAATGTTGATGGAATATATAGTAACGCAAATCTTGGTAATAATTATATACCTTGTTGAATCGGATTATATTCAATTTATAATGGAAAACGATTATATATTTTTTTCATAACGTAAAGAATATCTGTCAGTTTAGCAGCCTCAAACAGCTCAATTTGTATTTTAATTATTGTGACTTTGCATATTATGTTTACTTAGGAACTACGCATTTTCTATCACGTTGACAGTACGGTTTAACAATGGAAGCAAATTTAAAAACAAATATGTCGATATGACGTCATTTTTATTTGGTTCATGTTAACTGAACCATAATTAGCGGATAATTATAAAAACTGTTTTTATAATTATACATTCATATAGTAGTCGTGGCCGAGCGGTTAAGGCGACAGACTAGAAATCTGTTGGGGTCTCCCCGCGCAGGTTCGAATCCTGCCGACTACGAAAGTTTTTTGTTTTGTTTAATTTACCTCATTAATAATTTTTTTAAATGTAAACAAATTTTTCATAATTTTGGGGGAAATGGATTGTTTTCAAATGAATGATTATTTTGCAAAGCTATATCTTGATTTCGGGGAAGAAGTTTCCCTTTAAAATGAGTTTGAACAAAATGGCCCGAATTCTCATCAGTGGCTCAACTTCAGCCTGGCCTAAAAAGATTTTTTTTATCACATTGTCTATCACGTTGACAGTACGGTTTAACAATGGAAGCAAATTTAAAAACAAATATGTCGATATGACGTCATTTTTATTTGGTTAATGTTAACTGAACTATAATTAGCGGATAATTATAAAAACTGTTTTTTAAATTATACATTCATACAGTAGTCGTGGCCGAGCGGTTAAGGCGACAGACTAGAAATCTGTTGGGGTCTCCCCGCGCAGGTTCGAATCCTGCCGACTACGAAAGTTTTTTGTTTTGTTTAATTTACCTCATTAATAATTTTAAAAATGTAAACAGTTTTTGCATAATTTGTTGGGAAATGGATTATTTTCAAATGAATGATTATTTTGCAAAGCTATATCCTGATCTTCCTTTAAAATGAGTTTGAACAAAATGGCCCGAATTCTCATCAGTGGCTACCGGTAACCGGGTTAACCCACTTTGCACCAGCAGACCTATTGTCTCGTTGCTATGGTCCACGGATATATTATAATGGTTTTCTTTTATTATCCAGTCAATCCTTAGTTCTGATTATAGATATCAGGACAATGGGCCCTTTGAAATTCAGTCATAGTATAGTATGTCATCAGCCAAATTGCGTCCTGGATCATCCTGGACACTGTATTGCTGGTGACCTGTTATACTATGACTGATTTTCAAATGGCCCATTGTCCTGATGCCTATAATTAGAACTCAAGGGATTGACTGCATAATGAATGGAAAAACATTCGAATATCTGCGGGGACCATAGCAACAAGACAATAGGTCTGCTGGTGCAAAGTGTTACCGGTAGTCTTTGTCTTTTTAGGCCGGGCTCAAGTTGAGCCACTGATGAGAATTCGGGCCAATGGCCCGAATTCTCATCAGTGGCTCAACTTGAGCCCGGCCTAAAAAAAGACAGAGACTACGGGTAACCAGTGAAACCATTTTGCACCTGCAGACCTATTGTGTTGTCGCTATTGTTCCCCGGAGATATTCTAATTGTTACCTTTCATTATCCAGTCAATCCCTTGAGTTCTGCTTATATGTATCAGGACAATGGGCCCTTTGAAATTCAGTCATAGTATAAACGGTCACCAGCAATACAATGTCCAGGATGATCCAGGACGCCATTTTGTAAACGTGGTTATTGAATTTGCTGGCTCTGCATGTGACCGGCTATTATGAATGACACATGCAGTGATCACAATGCAGTGGCACCGGATTCAAGCCTACTCAAGAAATTGAGCAAAGTGAGGCTGCTACGTAAGGGTCTCATGATTGTGTGCGGTAAATTTAATTATTTCCTCAGAGTTTAATGACATTAGAAAAATCTCTTAGAACCAAAGTGAGTCAAATCCTGAAAATATGCAAGCACATCCCTAGATTTATTTCCAATATACAGTTTTGTTTTTTTTAGCGTCCGGAATGTCCCTTTAAGTTTAGCAGCCTTAAAAAGCTGAATTTGTATTTTAATTATTGTGACTTTGCATATGTTTACTTAGGAACTACGCATTTTATATCACGTTGACAGTACGGTTTAACAATGGAAGCAAATTTAAAAACAAATATGTCGATATGACGTCATTTTTATTTGGTTCATGTTAACTGAACCATAATTAGCGGATAATTATAAAAACTGTTTTTAAAATTATACATTCATATAGTAGTCGTGGCCGAGCAGTTAAGGACAAATATATGTTAATTAGACAGTATTATCAGACAATAATTATACAATTTGTATTCAAAATTATATATTCATACAGTAGTCGTGGCCGAGCGGTTAAGGCGACAGACTAGAAATCTGTTGGGGTCTCCCCGCGCAGGTTCGAATCCTGCCGACTACGAAATTTTTTTTTTTTTTTTTTATTTACCTCATTGATATTTTTTTTTAATGTGAACGAATTTGGCATAACTTTTGGGGAAATGGATTGTTTTCAAATGAATGATTATTTTGCAAAGTTATATTCTGATTTCGGGGAAGAAATTTCCCTTTAAAATGAGTTCATACACATTTAAAAACATGACTCGTACAATGACCTAATTGCTTATGAGTCAAATAAGTTTGTTTGTCCACAAGAAATGTATATCTATATTTTGTCATTGTTTCGTTCAAAGTGTTAAGCCATTCATATTGGGAGACTGTACAGCATCATATTATATGATACGTATCCTTAATAATACTATTCTATTATTACTCGATATAAAGTACATACATCAAACTAACTTTTCGATCATTATCAATTAAATTGTTTTAACTTAATGGAATCATGCGATCGATTGGAGGATCATCAGCACATTCAGCAATAAAAGGGAAACAATACGAATAATACATGTTTCCACCCAGATAATATTTATCAATCGGCACACGATACGGAGATTATATTTTTGACAGTATACAACAAATTAATCCTCGGATGGGATTAGTTAACACATAATGTGCAGTAATCATGTTCATCATATGTTATACGGGTTATCATTATTGAATCGGATTAAATTCAAGAGATAATAGAAGATAGCGTGCACTGTTTGTTTCCGTAATCCTAATAATCAATGTTAAACAAACACATTAAACATCGAAGCTACAAAGTACGACTCAACTCCTTTAAACGTACGATACCGGATGGTCCGAACTACCCAATTTTGACCGCCATTTGATCGCATGTGTAGTCGTGGCCGAGCGGTTAAGGCGACAGACTAGAAATCTGTTGGGGTCTCCCCGCGCAGGTTCGAATCCTGCCGACTACGAAATTTCTTTTTGACTTTTCAATTCGTATACGCTTTGTGTAGTTTTTACACTACCATATGCAAGCAAACCAATCTTTCAGATGGTTTTACGCAATTTTATTCAGTGACTTGGTAGGTCGTAATAATACGAATACAATAACAATACTATTTTGTACACCACATAAGACGTAACTAGTAATTGATGTAACATATACAACTAATCTTCATTAAAAAAGTGACATGGACACGGAAGAAGGTTGTTCATTCGTGGACACCCAAAAGCTCCCCCGAGATTTGCCCGACATAGCAACTAATAATGTACAGTGGAAGTACTTTATAACGAGCTCTGTTATCATGGTTATTATGAGGTACCTGACAACGTGCGTTTTTTTTTGTTTTTTTTTAACACAGGTCCAGGTTCTATGTATTGTAGCGATACAAGGATGAACGAGGTCATTTCAATGGACCCAAGGTGCTCGATACAGTGAGGTTTCACTGTATACGTGATAGATCCCAAGAATTCAATTTCATTCATTTGAAATGGCTCGTCTCCAGGGCACGTATACATTAAACCGTCCATGTTTAGTTCCATTATACAAAATTGTGATATAGGGCTGTGTAATTAAGAAACCATGGTTATCCCATCTGGGTTAGCATTTGTTACATGCATGCTAAGACAGCTAAGTTAACCGCAATTCGCAACTAAAAGAATATTACCATGGTGCATACTTAGCTCTGTCTAAAATCTAAAATAGACTTATATGAAACGTAGCTAGGTGTGGCTTTATGAATATGGGCCCTAGTCACCAGGTAAGGAACGCGGTCGCAGATATGAATAATTATGTTAGTGAATCAGTCTCCTGCTAATGGTATAGGCCTACTTAGTGAGAATGAAAGTTCACACCTTTGTACATTCTTGGATGAGCAAAACAAACACGGGAGGGGAAACACAGAACAACACAGCATCAGCCCAAAAATCTATTTGAACAACAATCATGACAAATAGGCCTATCGCCTTATCTGGGGGCCCATAATACGATGAGTCGGAACTATACAGTACTTTCTCACACTACTACTATACCATGACTATAGACTACCATGAACATTATTACTTGAAAGATGCAGCTTTAGGGAGTATAGAAAGTGCACTTTACAAAGTTTGGGTGATGAAATAATGTGGCCGATGACCGGGTATACATGGTTAAGTGTAAAGCGCGTATGAATTATATGTTTCATACTGTTTCATAATTGAGAAGCTCGAAACGTATACTTGTCGCCACAGTCCTCGCACTTTTGCATGCATTTAAATGGTTTTCATGATTTATTACTGGTTCCATAAACCCACACTAGCTTAGTTTCAATCGAAGTATATTTTGGATGATGGGACACACGTCGGTTTTTGTAATACTTGATCACCTATACTATTGGCAAATAACATAATTATCTTATCCTAAAATACACTCAACATGGAGCTAAGCTAATGTTATTTTCATAAATATGTGCAAGAATTAAAAAGTATACTGTCTACACGAACAAATGAATAAGAAAAATATAAATACCAGTTATAATAAAACAAAAATATCAGCATACGAACAACTATGATCCAACAAAAGACACACTATAGGCCTATACGTCCATGTATATGACTTACCCTGGAGTCTACGGAATGTCGAGCATTCGTCAAGGAGGTTCTAAAGCTTCCTTATCTATTACAAATCTTTTATAAGAGGCTTCCTCCAAATACCTCAACATCCTTCCTATCATACTGTCTACTTATCTCAATAGTATACAGGTATACCTCACTAATTCGTCGCACGCTGTCTACTTGTTTGGATGATTCACCGTGTTTCCCTATGACGCCAACAACTCCCAGCCATTTAAAAAATCTCTTTTACTTATTGCGACTGATCACTCGCAGGTCGAAACCCAATACGTTGTATCGCTATGCAACTTGCATATAATTATGTCTATATTCATTTCGATTGTTATACAATCATACACTTTTAGTAGTATTTTGTATTAAAATACATGTAATTGTATTACTTGTAACGTCACACACGCACACTATGACTGTATCTCACGCACACATACGGATGTGAAGTCTCACACACAGATTAATTAACAACACGCGTGCACACATGTATACAAACGGATAATTAAATATAAAATGTGTCTTACCCTTATTGTTTCATATACCACCCCAAAAAGAAAAAGCTTCCGAATTGTATGTAATACATGTGCATCCGAACAGCTACCAAATAGTATATCAAATGAGATTGCACGATTGTGTGGCTAATTCTAGCCACGTTTGGCTTTTGACAGGTGCACCGTCAGTTGAATAATTGATATCATATCCGTCGAACTTCTCTATTCCAACAATGAAGACAATCATGATAATTCAACAAGAATTCATAGCATTGACCTTTTCCATCCAGCGCATAAGAATAGAATGGAATTTCAGAAACAAGAACAAGAACCATAAGAACTATGAACAAATAGTACGTAAGATATCAGAATAGTGTAAAAGAGGAGCGAGTATAAGGAACAAAAGGGTCCATGGAACAATGATAATATTCATATCTCGTTATGGTATTTCTCATGTATACAAAGAGCCAAGGACCCAAGGGTTTCTAAAAATATATTTCATTGCAAACCCCCGTGGCTAATTTGGACCAAAACCGTACTTCTCGGCCTCTCATTATGCGTATCGCTGACTCGAAATAACTTTACATCGAAATATATGTTTTCTTTGCACTGGTGTTCTAGCACGTATAATTAATTACATCAAGATACCATCAGAGGCGTTGCTGGTGTGTGTATGGGCGGGGGAGGGGGGGGGGGGGGTCGCCCCATTTATGAGTTATTGGCGCATCTTTTAAGTTGCACCAACTGCCCGCCCCCCCCCCCCCCTTTTAAATATATTGCCCCTTCTCGAATTTGTATCATGTCTGATTAGAACCAGGCTACTCTGTAAGCAAATGAGTGTTTTTTGTTTTTTTTTGGGGGGGGGGGGGGGGTATTAGCACCCCTCACCCTAGCTCCTACACCAAATTAATAACTTAATAGTTAGAGAAGGAAGTTTAATTAAACTGATTTGATTTTTACCACATTATAATACACTCTCAAGTCAAACTTTGTCCACATGTCATCTTGGCCATTATCTAAGTCTTGTCTTGTAACGTTGAAAAACATGTATAGTTCTAATATAAAACTGTATAATTATAATATAACTAGCATAATTTCATACAATCATGATCATCACGATCAGTACTGATCACGATACAGCAGGGTGAGTGAGTTGGAGCACAGGGAAGTGCGTTTCTTTTGTTAGAGACCATTCATCTCCTATGCTGAGAAGGTCAGGTTTATAAGCCGATTGAGATGATTATCATGCCCCTCCGAGGTGTTTTTATAAGGAGGAAAGTATACACAGCTGCAGAACGGTATCCATGGGATAATTATAATTTAAAAAAAAGTGTTAGTCTCGGATGCAAGATGCTGCACGATTGAAGACAACAACTACGTTCTTTGGCAATTTTGGTGGGAAAATCGGTATAAGCCAAGCAGCCAAAAACAAAACAACCAAAAACAAGGGGGAAAGCGAATTATTAGAAATACAGAAATGATTACCCTCTTGATAGTAATTATTATTACCCATAAATGACAAAACACAATAAAAACAACGAGCCGCACAATATTAACTGAAAATGTATATTTGTCTGAGTGAGTGTCATGTGGTTTATTTGTTTGCTTTAGATAATCTACATGAGAAAAATAATAATGCAGGTTAATCGTAACAGTTCATAAAACATATCATTTTTCTAAATTGTCCGTTTTTGGATATGTGGTTTTATTCTGCTTTACATAATTTACGTGAGAAGAAGACTATTGTAGGTTATTAATAACAACCTATTTATAATAGTCAATGCCGTACAATTCACCAATATGATTAAAAAAGGGAAGTATATAAAATCCACGTCATACATGTCATACGATGAATTAAATATCAATATAAAATAGGCAGGTTGAAAGAACACCATGATAATATTTTATTTTATTTACAAAATCGGAAATCAAAAGGAGGTGAGGAAAGGTAGTAAATATGTTTTAAATAATTAATCTAGTATTATGCATGGGTTGGATATAATATTCATAAGCGTTGTTGGTCAATGAATTCAACCTCCCCCTTCGCGGATGTCCTCCACACGCCACACGCACGCTTGCTCTATTTTCTGAATTAATACCAACAATGGACCGTTTTCTGTTTTCATAACCCCAATATGACTTTTCAAGTTGAACGTTATTTTTCCACGGGCAGCATATTGACCTAAGCATTGTCCATGCACTATTGTGACATGGTCAACAGTTACCATTGGCAGTGTTCGCGCGTTCACACTTCCCTTCCAGGTGTAAATGTCCCAAATTATCGTGAGGTGTGGCGATACATGATTGTCGTGACCTTACCCCTGACACCTCTTGTTTACTGTATATCATTAACAGTTGAGCCTGCCTCGTGCATTGTAAGAATGTGTTCGTCTAATGATACCAATTATGCTAAAAGTGCTAGCGGAGTTCCATTGCATGAGCATATACCAGGGATTCAGCAGACAGTGCATGGCTTAATCAATGATAACGATGGGTTCGCACAGAGGTTCAACAAAAACTTTCCAAGGGAATCCCCAAACGTTTGGCTTTAGTGGAAACACAAGGCAGGGACAGTGGATATTGACTGATCACTGATGTGGGAAGCCAGCAAACAGGTGGTGGACCGAGCCTGTACCGGTAGTCATATCGCAGATATAGTTCTTTGTTAGAGCAAGGAGTTATTATTATTACATGTAGGGAGGCTGGGAATCCATGTATAACAGGGGTATAACACCTCTCTAGCTATAATGTGAGCATCAATAACTCAAGCTCTGGTCAATATTTTATGCGGTTATCTCTGATATTCATGAATAACCCAGTTCACACATTCATTACAATTATTCAACATCAACTATAGGGCTGTGTTATTGTTACTCCAAAATAACACAAGATGATCAGGATCGAAAACTGACGTGTGGGTTTTGGTAGAGCAAAGCTAACATAGTGGCGCTCTGCCATCGATATCGATGCAATCTTCTAGTTGAGCATCAAAAGCGTATGTGTTTATTTTTGAAGTTCATGAATAATACAGTCCTATCCGTGAGAACTCTAGATGATCACTGCAAGGCCTAAAACAAAACGTGTTGTTTTAGAACAAGGGGTACCTCTCTATAGTTAGAACATCGATAACTCAACCTCTCTCAGACTACTAATGTGGTTGAGTTTGCCAAAGTTGCATGCATAATATCGATTGTATCAATACGATACGAGTACTACCTCCATTGGGGTATCTCTACTCCGTAAGAACACGCGTTGAAAACGTTATTATTTCATTTTCCCATAAAAAGCAATCGTATCAACAAACACCAACCTTCCTTGAATAATGCGTCTGACCTGCGGTTATGCTTTGAATTTATGATAACTGAAGCAATATGAAGAGACTTCAAGAGAGTGATTGCTGGGGGCAAAATAAATGAACCCCCTCCCTCCTTTATATAATGTCATCAAGACCATGATCCGCAAGAAGTGGGTTAACATCAACTTTTACAATTCATAACTTCCACCCGCCATATTTCGAATATTTGAGGTTTAGCACATCTCTTTGAATTTGGCCTTTAATTTGTTTACCACCATGTGGAAAACCACCATGACTAATTTGGGCCACCAGTATGCACCAATGCATGACACCCCTGGAAATAAGAACTATACAAGCATGATAAGGGGCATGTCTAGAGGCGTGTAGCTATGGGGTCAACCTAGAGATGGGCAGAGATACAGGAGTGCAACAATATACGATACCTAAAGGCAGATCTATACACATTTATACGTACATTATTCAATTCGTTAAAGGAGCCATGACAATGCAAACATTTCATGGGGGGTCGTCCTCATTAATTACGTTTCCCTTGACTAAGCCACTTGGTTTCCATGGTTACACCAACCTACAGCTCCCAGTTCTTGGATATTGGTGCTCACTCAAATAAAACAAAAGTTAGGTTTGGATATATACTTTGGGCTGACTCCAGGGGTCATTATGTAAACACTCTTCAAAGCGTTCAGTGCGAGTATACTCCTAGGAGGTTCTGCACAGTACCGGAAGAAGAAGAAGCGTTATAAACACATTCGTATGACGAATTCAGAGCTATCATGAACATAGAGAGATAAAAAACAAACAAACACATAACATAATTGTAAATAATATGTCCCCGCTTATAAATGCAAAAAGGTAATTAGCACGATAACCAATTGAATAATCCTTATCGTATTTTGTTCGTCAATGGCTATATCAAAAGTTTGTTAATGATTTCTTAAATCATTCAATTAGAAAAAAAATACGTTTAATCGTTGTGATCAA
This sequence comes from Echinarachnius parma, assembly GCA_037951105.1. Taxonomy (NCBI): domain Eukaryota; kingdom Metazoa; phylum Echinodermata; class Echinoidea; order Clypeasteroida; family Echinarachniidae; genus Echinarachnius; species Echinarachnius parma. The sequence continues at coordinate 83,994 of JBAMJV010002702.1, forward strand.
TATCAGTCTTTAGCATTGTCAATGCCGTCCTCGTTTTCGTGTGGAGGTAAAATAAGTTAAGAATACTGAATGAATCTCAACGTGTACAATGCAATGTCCGTTTAAAAAAACACAAGTGAGAATACAACATTAAAGTAAAAGTATCGCGATTCATAGTTACCTTTTGCTCCACTAAACACGTTTGCTCCCAACACCCGTGTATCCTTCAAAAACTAAATCGATCACCAACTCTTCATTCAGCATGTTCAAAGGAATTGACAAACGACTAAGATGGGAATGACATTAATGATGAGGAGCGCTGACTCGATATGTTAAGATAAACAGTTGTACTGTGGAAAGTATATACATGTACATTATATATCCATGTCATGACTATGTTGTGTATGTAACGCTAGCCTCACACGATCCCAACGGTATTGTCTTGGCGTCTGTGATGCTGGCAAAACAGCAGGAATTATTAACCTACACAGCACCGGGCTAATCGGGTTAATGCACTCAGCATGTGAGTATGATGCTGTGAGGGTTAACCAGTTGTCAAGCTATATGCTTGGTTTACCACCAGGTCCTTGGCATTCGGGTCTGTCGATCATGATCATCAAGAAAGCTAATTTACCGGTATGTCACATCACGGACAGGTCACATATTCCACACGGTACTGATGATGATGATGATGATGATGATGGATTCTCCAGATACATGTCTGTCAATCCAATTTTATGCGCGCACTATCATATCGCAGATTGTAATAACATCCAAGATCACAATATGGATTGTATTAGGGAGCACACACATATGCAGTTACTTGAGTTAGCGTCTCGCTCGGATCAGTTTCTAAGAAATCATAATGATGTGTTAACTAATTCGTTAAACACAATCCAAACTACATCTGATATTTGTAAAGTCGAGATGCATTCATTGAAATAAGGTCGAGGTCGAGGAGTGTACACTTCCAAAATTACGTAAAATTAATGTTGTCCCAGATGGCACAGAATTGATCTTCCATGTCTTGAACTTTTGATAATATACACGTGAGGAGTATATGATTATCCCGAAATTCGCTCAGTTTAGATAGCTATTCCGTTCTGCCAACTTATAAGTATAACGGGAAACATTAACAAGTAGGCTACATTGTCAAATGCCACGAAAAAAATGAACTATCGTTGAATAAATTTGTAGATGCATGTATATGTTCCGTATGGCATGAAGTAAATCCCTGGGAAGCGATCATACAATACAATCAATAGTAATATTCATCTTCCTTTTCTGCCTGCACGGTGTTCTGAATAAAATATTTCGTCTTTCTCACGCTTCTCTCTTCGCCTGCACTACGCTCAGGCCCGGTGGACCCAGGAACGTGCGAATTCCGACAGGTCGCACAAAACAACAAAAAGTGCGTCGCGTGGTTTCACTTAGCATGCCAAGGGTTCACAGAGGATTTACGAAGCGGGTACGAAGCACGATCTATTACCCCTCGAACTCGATCGCAAACTCCTCAAGAGCCGCCAGTCCCGCCATACTCCCTAAGTACAAAACATGCCAGAACTGTATATTCCCGACAAATAAATATAACGAGGAACAAATTACCGTGTTTTTTTCTTTATATGAAGTTTAGAAAAAAAGAAAAGAAAGGGAAACTGAGTACAAATGATCGGGCTAACATAACAATGAGACGGAGTAAGGAGAGAAGAGGCGTATCGGAAACAGAATCCCGCTCCGAAGTGTAACCAGGGTCAACCCACGTTGGGGACAAATATTTGAAGGGATTTTATTTTTCTAAGCGGGGGCAGCATTTTCTCAAATTGACATTAGTTATGTAGATCTTTATTTTCTGACACACCGAGGCAGAGGACAATGAGGGGGCATACATGGTGATAGGGAAGGGGGCACTTTTCCCCTTGTCGCCCCCCTTAAACACCGCTGAATCTACTCAGACGAAGCCCTGTACGTGCGGTGGGGGTCTCACGAGTGGGCAAGAGCGTATTTCGTTACACCACTTCAAACAAACGCGCCCCTCGAATTCATACCTCTGATCCGGACAGCAAATGCATTGCCTGAAGTGATCGCTTTCTCGAAATAGAATGAATTACATGTTTTATGTTAAAACTGATTATGATAATATAATTCATATTGGTTATTACGATTGTTTGACACTGTACTGTGTAATTAAAGATGAACGACGAGCAAAATTATTGTATTAATTTGCTAAGACATATTTATATATCACATCTTCAATGTTCATGAAAAGCAGGTAAATGGACAAAGTTTGTACTCTTGTGAAGGTCACCCATCCCGTTGCCATACTGTATCTAATTGTTGGTAATATTTTCACCTTTCTTTTCACACTTACATTTTATATTTCCAATTATACATTTATTTCAAACTTTGTAATCGTCTTCATTCGAGTGCAATTTACCGGAACAAATGCCCGCCCGCAACTGTCTACAAAAGATTCCGTCGACTTGAAGAAGAAAAAAAAACAGGTAAAGCAAATAGCGATGGGTACACACAGCATTACCCTCGGATCAAAGGGGTGCATTCCACTAGTGATTATCTTTAGGTGGAATAACAATGGTTCAATGCCGATATGTTTATTTAAAAGTATATTCCGTTGGAGCGTGCTGACAAAGGGATTTAGAGAGAGAAAGAGATGAGAGAGGGGGGGGGGGGGGGGGGGGGGGAGAGAGAGAAGGGTGCTTACCTTAAAGGTTTGTGTTTTATATTTAGAACGAGAGGGTGTACCACCACACCCCCCCTACCCCCCCCCCCCCCCCAACAACAACAACAAAAGAAAAAAGGGACATTTCGGAGACCCCCCCCCCCCCCTCCCTCCCCGCCCCGAAAGGCTCTACCACTTGCCTGAATAAAAATGATAGTTTGCCTCAAGACTCAATACATACACACAATCAAATCAAAGAGGTAGGAGGACCTTAGATCAAAACAATACAGTCACAACATTCAGTACAATCTCAATCATGCACACAAATGAACAGTGTCAAAACAAAGATTGGCGGGGGGGGGGGGGGGGGGGGGAGCATGGCACTAAAAAGAAAAGAATGTTAAACCTTATTTCAAAATTGCTTTTGTAAAATTACTGGGGGCCCAGCCATGCCCCTTTGTGACCCCTTCCCCCCCCCCCCCCCCCCGGGCTACGCCACGGCATATGAACCTAATTAGACAGAAATAACCGTCTCTCCATGGGATTTATTATAAATCAGATTTTTTACACTCATAATGGGATAGTGTAAACAATCTGATATATAATAAATCCCATGAAGAGACGGTTATTTCTGTCTAGAACCTAATGTACTCCTATAATTATGTATAATTATGATAAATAAATACCCATACAGACACACATAAATGTGGAAGTACACACCTACATACAATATACATACATACACATGCATACAAACACAAACATGATACATGTATGACCAGGCAACATATCCAGGCATTTTAATCATCCACTTCAAAAACTTTCATTAAAGGACAATGAAATCCTGAAATAATATGCGGAAGTGTTCATGAAATTGGTCAAGAAACAAGAAAGTTATATTTTATCCGCAATGGACGAGATCACAGAATCGTAGAATTCCCTGTACAGAATCCACCAGTGAATAAGAGAGTTAATTTTGTATCATATTTCATGAATGTAACATAAACATATTGAAATTAAAGAGGGCAAGATAGGGAATCCCAATTTCCGCCATTTCAAACAAATGGTTCATTTTTTAACATTATTGTTAACATTTGTACCAATTATTCCTCTTGTTCTACTCCTTAATCAAACACAGACTTTATATCAGGGTTTCATTGTCATTTAACATCCATAATGTACAGTTAGACCATTTCCAAAGTTAAAAGAGTGCAGACAATTCTTACCGATCCACGAAATATGCCTGTGCAGCATTTGTTTTTAAAAATGGGCGCAAAAATTGCGAAAATCAAACTAAAGTGAGCCAATGCATCAGTAAAATGCATTAGTAAAATGCATCAGTAAAAACTTTTACACGCTAATTGACCAATCAGAATGCAGGGATTCTTCTACCCATTTTATAAAACAAAAATAATGCCTCCAAACAACTTTGTGGCAGAGGCATCCAAACAAATTTGTGGCAGAGGCATGAAAACAAAAACTCACTAACATTCAAAGTGTAATTTTTACTGCATTTATTTTCCAACCCAAGAATTTCCAAACAATTATCAAGCAACAGAGCTAATCTTTCTTTGATCCTTCTTACAAATCAATATTTTCACATACAAATCTTTGCACATGTAGTACTTTTCAAGAAATTACATTGCCCTCAATCTAATCAGTTTTGATTTGCCATAATCCACATCGTGGTAATAGATAGTGTTTCATTTACGGAACAGTAGTGTGCAATTGTCCAATTGGAATTGTTATCTCTAACATTTAAATAATTATGCTGTTCAAATGTCTTCATTAATGAAACATGAATATAATTATGCTGATATCTGCTCAATATAAAAGTAAGAAATGATGAACATTGTTTTAGTAAAAATTACAATAATAACATTTCACTTCCTTGCTACTGGAAAAGAATCAATATGGAAAACTTTGTCTGTGAAAATACGCATTCTGTATGTTTGTGGTCACCTACATTTTTTACCCTGCGTGAAGTGTTGTGATTTACTTTTAAGGAAATAAGCCATGTTTTGTGACACAAGCCGTTTGAAAGTTCAATCATCCTTATACACATGTTTTCTATACTATGAATGTGCTATGGACGGGATGTAAACAAATGGCAGCAAACATAAGCAGATGCAGATAGATACAAATCCTTATGTTCATATTTCTTTATAAAAACACTTTCATAGATAACTTTACTGACCCAAGCTTTGTATATTCTTTTGCTTCTTTTTTTACGCTAACAAATATACCAGGATACCTGATAAAGCCAGGTAATTTTGTATTGTACCAAGGTCCTTGTTATAACGAGGTTCCACTGTATATGACAAACTTGGTTCCCCATAACAGGGAATGGGTGACATAACCGATGCAGAACTGGACATTGTCAAAAGAAGCATAATATGACACTGATCTACATCATACAGTATGAACATGCTTTGAGTTGAAAATATTTCTGTTTCCTGAAAATGGTATGAGGTATGAATTTATTTCTTCACTCAAAATGTAATATTGTATTTATCATTTCCAGCCCAGACGAAGGATCTGCTAGATTCGATGGCTCGACTACTTACTTTGACTCAAAATTTTATATCTTGAAATATAACGATGAAGAAGAGATACAAGTATGCTAAATGCATCAAAACTTAGCATAATATCCACCAAATCAGTACTTTACTTTGATATATATATATTGTCCCCAAATAGTATAATAATCATAATGGACATTTGCTATAGCACTATTCATGTAAGTATCATAGCACTTTACAAATGAATAATACAAGAACAAAAGTAATAATGTTGAAAGTAAAATTAGCAGTCTTCATTCAGAAATGCCTCAATAGTTCAAACTTATGGAATGGAGCAAGACCACATAATTGTTAGGTAATAGACACTGGCATACAAAAGTACTCATTAGTATGAATGTCTCAAAGCTAAAGCTGTATAAAGTTTGAAAAAAAATCATATATGACTGCAACTTGTTGTTTTTATTGCACAGTAATGTGAATGAACATTTAGATAATCGGCATATGCAAACAAGACTAAACAATTCTCTAAGATGACATTTTAGCAATCACTGAGGCAGTAATTCTCATGAAAGTATAACAATCGGTTATCTCACTAGCAATGACCTATACAGATTTGCATACGTGGGATAGAGTATGAGCAGTAATTTCTGCTTAAATAGCATTCTTCATTAAAAACTAAACCCACCCATTATATTTAGTACAACATAAATGATGTAATATGCCAGTTGGCAAATTTGGTGCGATTGAATGTTGTTTATTTTTTCCCAGATTTGTGGTTGGTTACCCAAGATTTCATGGGACTTTATTAGGAACACCATCATCAGTTCATCTTTGGCTTGTCTGCGGAGATGCGGATGCGTCTCTTGCGGTAACGCTTCTGCCTTAGGCGCCACATGTGGGAGAGCAGAGTAGGGGCACCTGAAATAGAGAGGGGGAAAACAAATGATACAATATATTCAGAATCTTTCTCTATCGAATGCTCTATCGAACCCTCCATTATATAAAATACAGTCTCTTCAGACAGGTCTTCAGACATTCTTAATAATAATTACATTATTTTCTTTTGTATTTTATTTCTCTGTGCCAAAGACTAATTTATCTATACATATTAATGGCACATAATACCTAGTCACTATATCAATTATTTAAATACAAATGAGCTACACTTGCACTCAGAACCAATGTCATCATGATAGATTACTTTTATTACACTTAAACGGTTCGCTCATTGATTATAAATTGAGTCGAATTTGGTATGATTGTGAAGGTAATCTTGTACTTAACAAGCCTCGAGAAATTCAGATTAAAAAAATTTTTTTAAATATTTTTAAATCAAAATTGAAAATGAGAAAAATTCACCCTCCAAACCAGGCCCAAATTCACCCCGATATCTCGCCGCTTAGGTCGATGACGTGTGACGAGGGGGTGAATTCTCTGCTATATCGCGGTATACATCAGTTTGCGTGCATTATTTTGTTTACAACGTCCATCGCTCGCTCGTTTTGCAACATTGGAAATGAAGAAACACAAATCTAGAATTGCCCAATGTTAGTGTAAAAGTAGATATTTTACCGTATGAGTGGTTATTTTCCCAAAATTAGAGATTTGTTTGACAAATTGAGAGACGCAAATTGAACGTGCCTCGAAAAAAGAAATGCCCGTCAGTTGAATGATACGAACACGCACTAGAGTTTCAGCGGCACCGCTCCGCGAGACAGGCTGTGCTCAGCTCTACAGCTATACCTAGCTAGCTGCACGCCAACTGCCATGACTGCCTTGTAAGTAATTGCACTATTAAAATGCTCCGAAAAGGAACGAAAATGCAAGATTATTACGATCACACCTATTCTAGACTATCTCTTATTTTACTTACACTGAGGATCAACGTGAGAGGACTCCCCAAGAATATAATATCCTTTACTTCAATAATATTATGCACATTCATCTTCCTATTATTATGAATTAATATAACTAATTGTATAACTAGTTTTTTTTAAAGATATATGTGCATTTGTAGATGTTTTACGCTTCGTACTGATTTGGGCGTTGAGTGTGGTTGAGTGTTGATATAAAGTTAACAATTTGTTGTTTATTGGTTTTTATTTCTCCTGTTTTCCGTTGATCATAATTTGTTCTTGAATCGATTGGGTGAGTGGTACATACACGGGATTATTATACTTATAGGCTCCGTATAAGCTTGGCTTGTTAGAGCTCTTTTGAGTAGTGTGCCGCGGGATTTCACATCCTTAAACTGCTGGTGAACAGAGCAACAAGACCAAGCTTTGTAATTGTTAGGATTGTCCAGTAATGTCGTGTTTGTGCCACAGAACTTAGTCGACCAAGTCAATTTATTGATTATATTAATTTAATGTCATAGGGTACCCCTAATATAGTCACAATCAGCAACTCAATTTATTGTTATTATTCATTATTAGGTCTGAATATAGTAACATTGTTTTTTGTGACTTGAATTTACTTAACTAATATAATAATATAGTTACAATCAGCAACTCAATTTATTAGTAGTATTGAATATCGCATCACACATAACAATATTGACATTAAAAATGGAGGCATTTAAATTTTCCTATGGAATGTTTGTGATTTTCTTCAGTCTTCTCAATATTGTGTCACCATACGACACTGGTGCAACATTGAAATCTACTCTAGAACCCGGCATAGTCTTGGAACCCTCAACAAGCTTCTTCACATACTGGATTAGACAAGCTGGTCTCAACTACAAACATGAAGCTTTAACCCGATCCACTCACGATAGAATCACAGATCGACGCATAGAAAATACAAAAATATTTTCTTCATTGAAGCTTCAATACCCACGCCTCGACATTAACATCAAGGAGAGAAATCATGCATACTTCACAGTCCTACTTTTGCTTGCAGGAGACACGGAACTGAACCCGGGCCCTCGTTCAGTCAAGTACCCCTGTTTGATATGCAAGACACCAGCAAAAGGGGACCAGCAGTGCCTACAGTGTGATACATGCGATGGTTGGTATCACACAGAGTGTATGAACATGCCCAAGCAGATTTATGATACCTATGCAAATACTAGCATGACATGGATATGCTGTCAGTGTGGACTACCAAATGTAAGTTCATCCCTGTTCAACAGCTCAAGTGTCACTTCAACCGCCAACCAATTTAGCAGCCTGAGTGACACATTGGGAGATACTCCAAACAACTTTATGGATGATACAGCCCTCCCTGAGCCTGATGGAAACAACATTCACATAGGCTCACCATCCGCCACTTCAACACCTAGAAGGAAACTGGGCGCCCAACGTGCATCTACTCAACAACGACAACGCACCAAGAACCTGAAATGCCTACTGATAAACTGTGATGGCATTTGTAACAAACTTCCACACTTGGAAGTGATGATTGAAAGCCACAAACCAGATGTTATAATAGGTACTGAATCCCACCTGAAACCTGACATCATGACTGCTGAGATCACTCCACGTGGATTCACAACATTTAGGAAGGATAGAATACATGCCAGAAAGGGAGGAGTGTTTATCATGATCAAAGATGACCTCGTTGCAACGGAATGTAACCTCGTTGAAGGTGAAGCAGAAGTCTTATACATAGAACTGAATATCCAAGGATTCAAACGGCTAGTTATAGGCTCGTTCTATCGACCACCAAAGTCTGACCCTACAAATCTTCAGGAACTTGAAAGGTCACTAGCTAACATGTATGCTAGATTCAAAGAGACCGTTGTTATTCTGGGGGGCGACTTCAATCTGGCAGACATTGATTGGACTAACAGAGTGGTAAAACCATACGCTACAGAAGCAACAAAATGCGCCCTGCTACTAGATATCTGCAATGACTTTTTCCTTGATCAACTGGTTACTGAGCCGACTAGAATATCTGGAAATACAAAGAACATCTTAGACTTGGTTCTAACAAGTCACCCTGGTCACATCACCAACTGTGAAGTCACAGCAGGCATTAGCGACCATGATGCAGTTACTTTCCTGCTCAACTCTACGCCAAAGCGTACAAAGAAGATGCCAAGGAAAATCTACCTCTTCAGTAAAGCTAATATCCCCAATCTGCAGTCTGCAATCGATACATGGCAGCAGGACTTTCTCAGCAGCAATCCTGGTTCTAGATCAGTACAGGAAAACTGGGACATCTTCAAATCTAAGATCACGCTCTTCATGGAAAATCATATTCCATCAAAGATGTCAAAACCCAATAACTCAAGTCCATGGATTACCAATCAGATAAGGAAGAAGATTAAAAGGAAACAGAAACTCTACAATAAGGCCAAGCAATCGGGAGATTGGGGACCATTCCGGGACTATCAAAAGTCACTGCGGAAGGAAATAAGACACAACTACTGGTCTTACCAAAGCAACATGTTTACTGGTTCAGACAAAGCCGACAAAGCCTTCTGGAAGTTCATAAGATCAAAAAAGCAAGATCCAGCGGGCATTTCTCCACTCAAGCATGATGAAAAAGTAGTCTTTGACGCCACAAGAAAGGCGAAGGTATTTAATCAACAATTCCAGTCGGTGTTCACAGCTGAAGATACAACAGTTCTACCCAATCTTGGAGAATCCAACGTCCCTACGATGGAGAACATTTCTATCACACCAAATGGAGTCCAGAAGCTTTTAGAGGCCATCAAGACTGATAAAGCTACTGGTCCAGATGGAATCCCAGGCCAATTTCTGAAGAGTTTCGCCAAGGATCTAGCACCAGTTTTGTGTTTCATCTTCCAGCAGTCACTGAACACTGGACAAGTACCATCAGACTGGCGCCTGGCGAACATCACACCAATTTTTAAAAAGGGAGACAAAAGCACCCCTTCAAACTATCGTCCTGTTTCCGTAACATCGATATGCAGTAAGTTGATAGAACATATCATCTTCAGTCAGATAATGCACCACTACGATACCAACAACGTACTACACGACTCTCAACATGGTTTCCGAGCAGGCCGCTCATGTGAGACCCAGTTAATTATGACAGCCGAAGATCTGGCACGTTCACTGGACCAAAAAGACCAGGTTGATGCGATTGCTCTGGATTTTTCGAAAGCTTTCGACCGTGTCCCCCATGAGCGCCTCTTACTCAAACTCAGACACTACGGCATCCGAGGCGAACTACAGCAATGGATCAGATCATTCCTCACAGACCGATCCCAGCGGGTGGTTGTAGATGGACAAGCATCTGACACGATCCATGTGTCATCTGGTGTTCCCCAAGGAACGGTACTGGGCCCCCTATTGTTCATCACATTTATAAATGACATCTCCCATGGTATCACGTCCAAGCTAAGGCTGTTTGCAGATGACTGTCTCATATACAATCCTATTCATGACATCTCGGACCACCATGCGCTTCAGCGGGACCTTGACCGCCTTCATCAATGGTCTCTTACCTGGCAGATGAAATTCAACACAGAGAAATGTCATCTTCTACGGTTCTCACTCCGCCGAAACAACATTGAAGGCAATTACCTACTGGGCAATACTCAACTTACAGCAGTTCAAAACTACAAATACCTGGGTCTTACTTTTTCTCACAACCTATCCTGGCAAAAACACATTGATGGAATTGCATCGAAATCTAACCAAATGCTCGGGCTTATCAATAGGAATCTACGACGCTCTTCCCAGAAGATCCGACAACAAGCCTTCTTCTCCCTGGTTAGACCTCGCTTGGAATATTGTGCAACAGTCTGGAATCCATCTACAAAGAAGAGCATCTCAAAGATTGAAGCTGTACAGAGGCGAGCAGCAAGATTCGTTCTTCAACAATACCGCCATTCTGAGAGTGTGTCTGCTATGATTCAACAACTTCAATGGACTACACTGGAAAGACGCAGACACATCTCCTGCCTTAGCCTCCTCTACAAAATTCAGAATGGCATGGTAGCAATTACACCTGACCAACTCCTCACACCAATGGCCCCAAGCATCACCAGACAATACCACCCAAATAAGCTCAAGCATATACATACTCGAACTCAGCTTTACCAGAACTCCTACTTCCCACAAACTGTAACAGCATGGAATGCGCTCCCCAATAATATCTTGGCTTCTACATCACTAGGAGCCTTTGCGGGAGCAGTTGCCTCAATCGGCAATTAATGGGACACCTCACCGGTTCCCCTCGACTCTACGTCCTGACTGATGGACCCTGTCGAGTACCCAAGTAGAAGTAGAAGAAGTACATGTTTGTAGGGCTTTTAAAACAAAATACGAGAACAATTACCTGCAAAAACAGCTGATAATAGTGCACTTTACGCGAGCTGAATTGAAGCGAGCTACATACACTGCACTAGCCGCTATTATATTGCATGCATTGTCCACCGCATATGTATACGCGCACACGGTCGAGGCTCTCCACGTATCATGCATGCTGCCGGCGAGTATGATTCAACTCGCAGACTAGGTGATTTATTTACCTATTTTTACTTTATCAGACACATTAATGAATAAAAGAATAACTTTACAACGAATATAAACTATTGTTTTATTAGTTCAAACAGTTTAAACCACCATAATTGTATAGAAAATAGTTTAAACCACGGAATCCCCGGTATAAAGGGGTAATAAATCCGGTATATAATGTGGTAGAAACCGAGGCTTCTGATTGGATAACCCCTCGCTCTACGTCAATACAACACACCCAGCTATCGGACCCCGCTCGTAGCTGGATTGTGGTTTTGAAGCAGCGTTTAGTATTTTCATTTTTGTTTTAATTTTCGGATGTGCGAGTACTTGGAAAGTGATATTTTCATTTTCGAACGAATGAAAAAGAGCAAAGAAAATGGGATTCAAACGGGATTCGAACCAGCAGTACTGCTGGAAATTTAGAACAAAACTGGCACGGCACACATAATTGTAAGTGTGTTTTTAGAAAGGGCTCATAACAAGCACTGGCCTACAGGCTCAGGGCCACAAAAATTAAATTAATGCCAAATTTTACTTACCCAAATGGACAACCAAATATAACTTAAAGGGGACCACCAGGCAAAGAACAACACATAATTATATGTTTTGGTACCGTTTTGTGATAATAATAATAATAATAATATACATTTATATAGCGCATAATAGTAAAATTACTCTCTATGCGCTTTACAATACTAAATTAAATAAACAAAATATATTACAACCTACAAAAACAACATACACACAAAAATTATACAATTAAAGAAAAGAAAAATATTACTACAGTGCAGCCTATTTAAACAAAAAGATGGGTCTTTAATGACTTCATAAAAGAATCTGTGTTTTTAATGTCTCTTAACTGGTTCCGGACGGGCCAAACATTTGCGAGTGCGTGGATGCTATTCACGCGTACGTTTGGAGACTATAGAATCCCGGACGATTCGTTAGCTCTGAACAAAGTAGTCTTCGTACATGCAGACCCATGAACGCATGCTTTAGAATGGTGATGCGTTTTCCAATTATATTTTTTTTTCTGGAAACATATTTGTGTGAACTTTTTGATGGAATGGACTTCTAAAGATGTTACCTTTCATTTATAAGAATATTATTTTTGGGTGGTGGTACCCTTTAATCTCTAATGTTTTTCTTTGATCTGGGCCACTCAATTTTAGATTTTGCCTACCCAAAAACTTGGCAGCATAGATTTCACTTGCATGACTGGGCCACTAGGATAAAAGGGATAATTTCTAGTAATGATCAAAGTATTAGAAAATGTATCAACTTACTGCACACTGTGCCAACTATGTGGAAGTACATGTAGTAGACAAAGTTGAAAGCAAAGTTGGCCTCGTTTGGAAGATGGATGCTGAATGTATCCGTCTCCTTGTAGTATGGAATGGCAAGCACCAGGACAATAACTGCAGGAATCAAGAGCAACACAATTGATGTTCATTATTACATTTTCAACATTGTTTGTTTTGATTTAATGTTATGCACGTGCAACTCAGCTTGTTTGCTGCCATACGTGTTCAAAATAACTACCATGAATAAATAAATAAATAAATAAATAAATAAATTACGATTGCTTATTCTGTATTTTTATTGGATGCAAATTAAACTTAACCCGTTGTCTATATCAGACACTGACATTTCCGTAGACTTAACCAGTTAAGGACTGGTCCAGAATATACTCACATTGGCATTTATTACCAAATCATCCTGAATTGTTTAATGGATGTCACACTGGAGGGGTGTTTCACTAAACACTAACATCGATTTTATCATTGATTCAAGGGGACGATTGTCACTCGGTTAAAAATCCATGCTAAAATTGATTTTAGTGTTCAGTGAAACACCCCTTTTTATTCCTGTTGGCAATGAGTTAACCCCTTGACTATGGGAACTGGGTGGGTTGTGTACAGAGTCTATGGGGATTTCACAAACTCGAAGGGAACGGGTTAACTTGAACTTGAAATTTAAATTTCGTACACAAAAATTATATCAAAATTCAGTATTCAATCTTGTACATAACCATTCTTGAAATAAGATAAGTGTCAGTACCACCGTTAGTTATATCAAATAGTTCAATATGTCTCAAATTTTGGACAAGCAAATTTCTTACAAACTTGCCCAACTAAAAAAATCAGAAAAATAATTTTTGTAGAGCCCTGGGGGGTGTTTCACAAAGATCCTTAGTAGAACTTTAAAAAGTTGGACTTAAAAATTATGAAAAAGCCATTTGTAGCCTTGGAATAATATATTTTCAAAAGCAAACACAAGTATTTTAGACTTTTCATAAATTGTACATGAAGAACATGAAATCTCCTTGATTATAGAAAAATAGTAATGACTTGAAACAACATTTTATGTCGTTTGGAAGGACTTTTACAATTTTGTTCAAACAAACTAAACAGCTTTCCATACTTTAAATTCCAACTAAGAGTTAAGTTGAACTTAGGATCTTTGTGGAACACCCCCCTGGTATCCAATTAAAACAATGTTACGTACTCTCTGCAAGGAAGCCGAGCGGGTAGAGAGGAATCCAGACGGTGTACCTCAGCCAGGTTACTACCTCACTCTCATAGTCAATACACGACAGCATGTAAAATGGATACCTGGCAAAACACAAGAATGTACATAATTATATATTTTTTTAAAAGAACATTTTGATAAAAAAACTGAACAAAAAAGAGTCCAAAGACTAAAACAATAAAACAAAAGGGTACCTGGAAAACGAGAAAAAAAACAACAATCACATACATTTTAAAAATATCATTCAGTTTGGTGAAAAGGAGGAAAAAAGTGCAAAGAATACAGCTCAAGATTACATAATTACATAAACAGTTAGAAATAAGGGTCACAAGAGAATGAATAAGACAAGAGAGTATTATAGCAAGCAGGGTCGACATGTACTTTAGATCAGTGTATACACATGCCATGGTTTGACTGCAAAAATGCTTCTAAGAAATAAAGAACCAGCACTACTATCAGCATTAGCCTCACTGATAAAGCAGAGTGGGTGGATACCGTAGATATTATACCCATATTCATGCATGACAGCATGTAAAATGGATACAGATGGGAAACCATACACAAACGCAATCCTAAAATATATGTACTATAGATCAGTATAAATTATCTCCATCTCCATCAACTCGATCAATGTACAATGTACTTATCAATAAATATAAAGTGAAGAGAATCTGTGTAAATTTTTCTAAATTATGAATATTTTAAGGCCTGGGCATGAGATATTTAAAGATCAGCGTAAAAGTGTGAGAAATTCACTAGTCTCTAGAGATGGCAACACTGCAATGTGTGTTATACCAAAGTCAAATGGTCTCGCACAGGTTAAAGGCATGCCTGTAAAGTGTCTAACTCCACGAAAAATACTTGGAGCTTCCTCGTTTCTCTTCTGCCGTGTTGTTTAGCTTATGGTAAGAAAAGAATAAAATAGGGTTAGATTTTTTCAAATGTCCCTTTAGTATTAAGATAATTATCATTGAAATCTTTTATTTGAAAAGCGTTGGCAACGCTTTTCAAATAAAGTACAATTGTCGTAGCTGAACACGTCCGGGAAACCTTCCCGACCCGACTGAACTATGAGCCGAGCGTGCGCAAATTCCATGAATTCTGTACCGTCTGTAAACATACAGGGGTGCGGATATCGTCAAACGGATGATTATTACTGTGACAAATCTACGGCAGGCCATCAGTATTCGATGATAAATATGAACTCAATATTCTTTTTTTTCACTAGGTAAACAGTGTTCGTTTTCTTTCAAACTTTCACAAATCTTTCAATTGTATTTCACAATGATATTGATATAGGATTGAAGTCTCAAATGTCATTTTGTGCAATATCTGACACTTTACAGGTATCCCTTTAAGAATACAATAACCCCACTTTCAAATGCTCAGCCCACTCACCTGACGACT
The DNA here is from genome assembly GCA_037951105.1 of Echinarachnius parma. Classification (NCBI taxonomy): domain Eukaryota; kingdom Metazoa; phylum Echinodermata; class Echinoidea; order Clypeasteroida; family Echinarachniidae; genus Echinarachnius; species Echinarachnius parma. The sequence goes on from JBAMJV010002702.1 coordinate 99,548, forward strand.
TCCACTGCGCTCCAGACGAGGAAGAGGTAGAGAGTCATCCCCTCATGCCTCAGCTCGGGGTCGTTCATGATCACCACAAACAGCATAATGTTTCTCCCGTAGATCTATAGATATGAAAATAGTGATGATGATGGTAATAATGAACAACTTCTTTTTTTGCTGAAAAATAATAGTTGAGAATGATAGTGGCATTAATACAGTCAGGATGGTAGATTCAACCAGCCCAGTGGCAATATGCACTCGAGAAGAGTAAACATCATCATCATCATCAGATTGCCATTAGGATGATGATCATCACCACCACCATTATCATCACCATCCTCATTATCAGTACATCAATCTTCATTATCAGTACATCAATCTTCATCATCGTCATCAGCATCATCATCACCATAATCACCATCATCATCATCATTGTCATCACAGTCAGCATCATAACCATCATCATCATATTGCTTGATAAATGACAAAGTAAGCCTACCTGCATGAATACAGTCATGATGCCAGATTTGACTAGTCCAGTGGCAGCGTGCACCAACTCCAGCAGAGCAAAGGTTTGTCCAATGCCAAGCGGTATGATCACCCACTCGTACGCTTCCTCCAGATTTTCTGATGGACATTGTCAAAAGAAAGTCACACAAAATTAGTCAAGAGCAATTCAAAGAGCCTTAAAGTAATTTTTGTCATTTTTCAGATTATAGCTTCTGGACATCAAAAATGCACACAATTGTCTTTTTTAACTTTAATTATACCTTTACTTTTGAAGATATGGATTGAAACTATCACATATTTTGTTATTATTGTCATTGATTTTCCAGCATGTTTAATCGTGACTATAATCACTATTTTGCAACCAGACCCTTTAAATTTGCATTTCTATAATTGTCCAATCAGAACATCTACACTTTTTATCAAACCAATGCTGGAATTCAATTGCTAGGTCCGGAAGGAACATGTTAAAATGTATGTCAAGTGTGGAACTGAAAAAAAGTTTGTTAGGATTTGTGAATACAGTAACTAGTAATTTACAAACTATCATAAGAGAGAGAGAGAGAGAAAGAGAGAGAAAGAGAGGAAATCATTAAAGGGATCTAGTAACTTTGTTGACATGTGCAAAATGTGATGAATGGTTGATGCAATGTATATTATTGTTATCTCATATGTCCACAGGGTATTGTGTGAACATTTCAAGTCAAATGGACATTGCATGGCCAAGTAATGAGCGAAAATGCAAAGTGATATTCAATAACTCACTGCACTCACTTTGTACACAGAAGAAAAACTCGCCCAGAGTTTTTCTTATCTGAATACTTAGATCGTACATATCTTTGTAACGAAAGGGAAATTTGAAAAACCAAAACCTGTCCCATGGTTTTATTGTTAATACGAATACAACAAGGTATGAGGGAACCGCTAGAATGAAAAATTTATTTTGAGGATTTGGACAATGTTACTTAGTCCCTTTAACATATCAGAATCTGGTGGAGTCTGTATTAACCATATAGGATGACAATATAAAGGGGAAATGGGGTAACAGCACTTACCTTTCCCATTGAAGATAAATCTTCCCAGTGAATACACAAAGACCGAGGTGTAGATTATCCACTGGATAAGATTGTAGAAGAACAAGTACACTGACTTGAAGTCATGGTATGCTGCAACAAAACAAAATAAATTTTATTTGAAAATTCAGATCATGACAAAAGCAGATAGAACATGTAATGTGCAGTGTGTAATCCTCATGGAATGTAATTTTTTTTATTCTTCACAACCTGAGCAGCATTTTGCTGGATTCGAAGATCACAAGCTACTTTCTTTGTTCATTTTTGTTTGTATCAAAAAACAACCAACATTTAGTACAGAATAGAGTAGTAGTCTGAGTTAAGTTGTGTCAAATTTCACATCAGCAATGAGAAAAAAAAGGTGCTACTAACTTCAAATAAAATATAATAAGAATATTTAAATAATTCCTCATCTGTAATGTACAGTAACTGTAACATAACCCTTAAACTGAAGACCAATGAAAATTTAGAAAATTGTTGAGATTTATCAACCCATCGGCCACAATTTGATTTAAAATGTATAATCATGTAAACATATTTTCATCTTAACTGTCCTCTATACCAAAACATCTGGAAGGTCTCTTTATTCTCCGCCTTGCTACATTAATGGAGGTTGGGAAAATTGTATTGGTCTCACCTTTCTCCTCTGCACCCAGGAGCTCCTCCTCGAGCTGTTTGAGCTGGGTCTCTTGTTCCAGTTTCTGGGATAAGTAACAATGAAAAACTGATGAACTCGCATCAAATATGCAGATTCTTACATCAATATGACTTAATTCACTTTTCTGTCATCTTTATCAGCATGACCACCACCACAACCACCATCATCATCCTCTTCACTATCATCATAAACTATATCCTTATCACCACCATCATAATCATCATTATCCTCTTCCTCCTCCTTATCATTATCATCATCATCATCCGCATTCTCATCACCATCATCATCACCTGCATCTTCATCACCATCTTCATCATCATCATCATTATCATTATCCTCGACCATTTCATAATTATCATCATCAGCATCAGCATCACTATCATCTTCATTACCCTCTCCTCCTCCCTCTACATATTCTACATATTGAATTCTATACCTTTTTTGCATCTTCATCCTCCTCCTCTGAGTCGCCGCTCTTCCAGCGGTCAAAGTCGATGCGAAGCCACCGTGGACGTTCTCCGGAGGTCAGTCGTGGCCAGAAGGTGTGGACAGACTTCTTACTCAGGTTGAAATCCACCTGCCTCTCTAGCACACGGAAGGCACTGGCCTGGGTGTAGAAAACGAATGCATCAAACCATGATAGTTAAACACAGGTAAAAAACATTTTAGCAACTATATCACAAATATAATCATGACCATCTGACACAACAGCACTGGTCAAAGGACGGAAGGTGCCCGAGGTCAGTCATGGTCAGAAAGCATAGATAGACTTCTTACTCAGGTTGAAATCCACCTGCCTCTCTAGCACACGGAAGGCACTGGCCTAGGAGTAGAAAACGAATGCATCAAGCCATGAAAGTTAAACACAGGTCAATTACATTTTAGCAACTAAATCACAAATATAATTATGACCATCTGACACAACAGCACTGGTCAAAGAACGGAAGATGCCCGAGGTCAGTCATGGTCAGAAGGCATAGATAGACTTCTTGCTCAGGTTGAAATCCACCTGCCTCTCTAGCACACGGAAGGCACTGGCCTAGGTGTAGAAAACGAATGCATCAAGCCATGAAGTTAAACACAGGTGAATTACATTTTAGCAACTACCCGTAAATCAAAAATATAATTATGACCATCTGACAAAACGGCACTGGTCAAAGGATGGAAGGTGCCCAAGGTCAGTCATGGTCAGAAGGCATCTAGATAGACTTCTTGCTCAGGTTGAAATCAACCTGCCTCTCTAGCACATGGGAAGCATTGGCCTAGGTATAGAAAACGAATGTGTCAAAACATAATTTTAACTAGATGGATCTTCGACTGCGCGCAGTCGAAAATGATGCCTCCGCCATTACGCAATTTATTTATATCAAGCCCAAATCAACATGTACACAGAATTAATTCTGTCAACTCAATGTTGATGGTACTCTGTCTTTTAGATCTTGACATATCACAATTATGAGCTATAAGTGACCTTGACCTTTGCCCTCATGACCCCAAAATCTAATGACTACAATTGTTCCCCATTATACATTCAGGTATCAAGTTGGATTGAAATCTGATATTCAGTTCTTGAGATTTCCAATCTCAAGCTACTTTTACATATAATGAGCTCTGTGACCTTTGACCTTTGACCTCATGACCCCCAAAATCTAAGCAGTTCATTGGCTCTCCAAGGAACATACATGTACCAAGTTTGGTCAGAATCTGTCAATCCCTTCTTGAGATAACGCGATCACGAGCTATTTTTGCATATATAATGAGCTCTGTGACCTTTGACCTTTGACCTCATGACCCCAAAATCTAATCAGATCATTGGCCCCCCAAGATACATACCTGTACCAAGTTTGGTCAGAATCAGTCAATCCGTTCTTGAGATAACGCGATCACGAGCTATTTTTGCATATATAATGAGCTCTGTGACCTTTGACCTTTGACCTCATGACCCCAAAATCTAATCAGATCATTGGCCCCCCAAGATACATACCTGTACAAAGTTTGGTCAGAATCCGACAATCCGTTCTTGAGATAACGCGATCACAAGCTATTTTTGCATATATAATGAGCTCTGTGACCTTTGACCTTTGACCTCATGACCCCAAAATCTAATCAGATCATTGGCCCCCCAAGATACATACATGTACCAAGTTTGGTCAGAATCCGACAATCCGTTCTTCAGATAACGCGATCACAAGCTATTTTTGCATATATAATGAGCTCTGTGACCTTTGAACTTTGACCTCATGACCCCAAAATCTAATCAGATCATTGGCCCCCCAAGATACATACATGTACCAAGTTTGGTCAGAATCCCTCAATCCGTTCTTGAGATAACGCGATCACGAAAACGGGACGTACGTACGGACGTACGTACGGACGTACGTACGGACGGACGGACGGACAACCCGAAAACATAATGCCTCCGGCTACTTCGTTGCGGAGGCATAAAAATGGAATAGAGATTCATTACATTAATACCATATCACACAACTAGTCAAAGAATGACATGTGCCCAAGGTCAGTCATGGTCAGAACCAGGGTGTGGATAGACTTCTTTTATAGGTTGAAATCCACCTGCCTCTCTTGGATACATAAGGCACTGGCCTATGTGTAGAAAAAGAATGTGTCAAGCCATGAAAGTTTAACACAGGTTAATTACATTTTAGCAACTAAAACAACAATTTGTGACTATCTGAAACAACAACACTGGACTGGTCAAAGGATGGCAGGTGCTCAAGATTAGTCATGGTCATGTCAGAAGGTATGGAACCAACCCTCGAAATTAGCATAGGCCCGATGGCCCGGGGCCACCAAAAATTGCTGTCGGGCCAGTAAAAAATGCATATGTGACCGGCTCTGTCACTTTGGGTAATTCATCGGGAATATCAAAATTGAGATGTTTAGTGTTTTGAATTCTCTAGGATTTCAGCTTTAAAATGATATACAACTTGATAAGTATGAGTTTCTTGAAGGCTAGAAAAACGCAAATTAATAACATGGACCAGAGCCCCGCGATTTGTCAAACAACGGAGAAAATCGCTTCTAAAGTTTTGCATCCATTCAGAAAAGCATTCTCACACACCGAGCGAGAAGTTGAACGGTTCGCTTTCACCTTTCCGCTTTTCGTAATCGATCAGCAAACGAAATAATGCATGCGCAGTTACACTGTTATTCATCGGCCAATCAGCAACGCTTTCGCCGGTATTACGTAATTGTACAAAGCCTCAGCCCTAAGTCTCAGTTGATCGACAAACTAGCCCATGTGCTGCCCTTTGATGTGCATGTATTACAACCGCGGTGTATTATGTATGTACGTACCGCCATAAACCACCGCATCATATTCACCATACCGCCGCTGTACCACCGGTAGACAAAAGAAAAGCGCAGTTTGATACCGTATGATATGGTACGCTGCACACGCACACTGCACACTTGCGGCATGCCCAGCGCGATTCAATGCGGTACCCATAGAATTATAATCAAACCTACTACTCGTTTACTATACACCGTGTCCCAGAAAAAACGAAACCGGGTTTCATGGCAGAAATTTGATGTTATAATGAATAATTTCCTCGATGATATTTATATGTCTGAAAAGCTATGTGTCTCTTCTTTTATTTGATATACAACTTATGGCACATTATTCACGCATGACTGAATTAGAACGATAGAAAGTGGTGTTACCAAAATTAAATTTGCGCGCAGAAATTGCAAGTTTGGGTGATGTTTTGGGGAGAGTTTTAAGAGTAGTAAACGTACTTATTTTGAAAAAAGACAGACACCGCATAAAAATTCATAATTTTATCTTTTATATGACACCTCATGATTAAAAAATAAATTATATATGCCAGAGAATGAATACAATGAAAACATGCTTGATTCCAGCCCAAATGAGTAACTTTCCTGATATAGCCTGTTTCCTGATCCCCATGTTTGTGTAAATTCACTCATGCATCAAAGTCCATTGTCAGCTGCTAGTCAGGAAAGCTGAGCGACTTCTTACTCAACTTTCACTCATTCGGGCAGAAATCAGGCATGTTTTCATTGTACTCGTTCTCTGGCATAAATCATTTATTTTTTTAGCATGAGGTGTCATGTAAAAGATAAAAATATGAACTTTTATGTGGTGTTTGTCCTTTTTAAAAATAAGTACGTTTACAACTCTTAAAACTCACCCAAACTTCAAATTTATGCGTGCAAATTGAATATTGGTAACACCACTTTCCATTGTTCTAATTCAGTCATGCTTGAAGTATGTGCCATAAGTTGCACATCAAATGAAAGAAGAGACACAGAGCTTTCCAGGCATATATATATCATCAATTAAATTATTCATTATGACAGAAAATTTCTGCCCTGAAACCCGGTTTCGTTTTTTCTGGGACACGGTGTACAGTAAGTTAAATGCCGCGAACGCTTCCCGGAAATGTACAACACACGGACAATACAACTCTATTCAGGTTAGTCTGACCAATCACTGTACAGCTACAGTGCTTTCTTCTTGCAGCTCGCCGCGGCGGTACGGTCGAATCACACACACATAGCTGGCGCGTTCGTTTCACAATCGATCATGATCAGCCAGCGCGGATTTACTGAGTTTCTGGTCGAAACCGAAATGAAGGTTGCTTAGAAAAATCATTATTTACGGCATAAAAAATTTGATTAAGGACCTGAAATTTTCAGAGAATGTAGATGAAACATGTAAGTATTAAATCCCATTAAGTTAAAAATTTCAGCCAAAGACAATATTTTATGATTTTGAGGCTCTAAGTACTAAAGACCCATCCCGACTTTACACCCATTCTCTGGGAGCCGGTCTCATATTTCAATGTTTGGTGGCCCGATCGGGCAAGCAAAAAAAAAAAAAAAAAAAAAAAAAAAAATTAAATACCCTGTAGTCATGTTTAGGGCATGACAAGAGCTTGATTTCAAACGTAGCATTCAGCAACTTATACCCTTTCCTCACATACAAAATATTGGTTAGTTAAAAAGTTGCAAGTTGATTGAGCAAGTAACACTGCTGCTAATGAATATTCATACATACTTGAGCAGCAGTACTCATTTTCTAACCAGTTGTTATAAAAAAAAAATTCATATGAAAAATCGCTGTTAGTTATTTCAGTTATTTTGCGCATTTAAAAAATCTAATGAGCATCATGAATATTCATATTTATGCTGCTCATGAATATTCACTACACGGTGTCTGAAAAATATTACAGGGTGTCTAAAAAGATTTTTGATTTTTTTTTTTTTTTTTTTCTTCAAATTTGTTATGAATCCCGTAAATTCAACATCATGTTTGAAGTTTGGAACAGTGTGTGGTGAGTTGTCTCACTTGTCTGCAATATTGTTTACGAAGAATCCAATGTTTGTTTGATAAAAGTATTGCCCAGTACCTTGAAACTATGAATATGGTTATTGTATACATTTTACTTTTGTTTTTCCTTATTTTTTCGGGCCAGTAGATTTTGGTTTCAGGCCACCAAATTTGGAAAAATACTAATTTTACTGGCCCGACCGGGCCACCAGCAAAAAAAAGTTAATTTCGAGCAACATCTTGCTCAGATTCAAAACCACCTTTCTCTTTAGCACATGTAAGGGCACAGATGTCAAGAGGAAGAGTATTTCTTCTACAACTGGTATGTAATAGTAATATGGCATTGCACATGTGCACTTTAACTATAAAAGGCACAAGATATCAGATGTCAGATACCAGTGCAATGACTGGCATGAATGCTGCTTTAAAAATAGTTAAATTTATAAGGAATTCTGAATTTCATTCATATACAGTTTAGAATAAATCAGCCCCAGCTGGATATTTTAACTGAAAAGTGTAAACGGGGTTAAAATTAATTTAACATGAAGGATTTTGGACTTGATACTCACATCTGGATCTACTTCTTCATAGAAGTCCAGGTCAAACTCGTATTGATGGATCCCACTTGCTCCGAGTCCATATCCTGCAGTAAATGGGAATATGTAAAATACACTAATTTGCAGCCTGTATGTTGATTAATTTCATGATGGGGAATGCACAATCTAGTAGGCCACAGGTTAAATTGTATAATGTATCTGCCGCAGATAGAGCAAATCTGTTTAATACTTGCTTCAAAGTTGAACAAAAAGCATCAATCAGTGGTTTTACATAGTGAGTACAATATATAGTTATTGATGTTTGTTTTTCTTTCTATCTTTTTTTTTTTTTTGGGGGGGGGGCAGTTGTCATAACTGCATAAACTACTTCACCAACCATTTTTTAACCACATGTTTTATTGATGTTGCCTGCAAGAACCCTCTCCACCAACAAACAAATAAAAAAATATATAATAGCTTTTATGAGAATTGCAAATCAAGAGAAAATAATTACATTTTTTGTCTCAAAACTGCAAACAAGGAACCTGAATGTTGTGTTCAAGTGTTTTCAGTTTTTCAAAGAGTTAGGATAATCTTTCTGAAAAAGAAGGTATTTATTAGTAAAAATGTATTTAATCTCATGATTTCAAGATAACTTTTCTATAAGAGAATACTGAAAATGACCTACCTTTGAAAGTCAGCTTGTTAGCTTTCAGCTCAACCTCTGGTGACTGACATTGTTAGAGATGGGACAAAATATACAGAGGAGAGAATGAGAGAAGAAACTGAGGTTAGGAACAAAGCAGTGTACATTCCAATAGTCTTTGAGCACCAGAAGTAACATCTTAACAGAAGGCGATCATGTGGGCTAAGTTGTGCAACCGTGTAAAATATGTAGCACAATCAGTGTAGCCGTAATATCTAGTACAGCAAGATATTGGAAATTCCATTCAATAAAAGGTATATAGTTTAGATACAATAGTGACAATATACTTGTCTTTTTCATCAGGATTTTGAAATATGTAACAAAAACTTCAAACATGACATTTATAAGTTAAAAATAAGTTATAAATTTCATGTTTTTTTTATATATCAAAGAAAAAAACTTGTTAACAATAAAAAATAAAAGATATACTTACAGAGACATCCTTCAAGTCTACTTTGAGGGAGATGCCCTTTTCGGTTTGAGCCCAGGATACAAGTGGATGGTAGATATTGGCAGCCATTCTGGACAGACAGAAAAGACATCATTTCAAAATGATCTTCAAACAAATGAAACAGTTTCAGTAGGAAATACTTGTATAATCCAGCTCTTTTGGGGACACTTTCGACACACATTTTGAATTTCAGAAATTGATTAATCGTAGTTACATTTGACAAAGGAAAATGTTTTGAATTGACTAATTAATGCATACTTGTGAGAAGAAAAAAATGAATGCTACATGAATGCTGCACCTGCTACATCGAACCCAAGACCTCCAGATTGCCGGCAAAGCCTATTTTTCTTTGCTCATTTTCAATCATTAAAATATTTCTAGTCAGTTTCCTTTATGTTCGAATTCAATTAATAAAAACCTGCATCACTTTGTGTGATCCTGCACACTTTCTTTAGAAAATTTGATTGAATTATCCTTGTGTTAGTGCCTGGTTAACCCAACCAACTGGTGCAAATCGCTGTTTGTAGTTAGTGCCCGGATCATATAGCTTCTGACTAATCGAGCAATGAAAAGAAAAGGGTTTCTGACATGGGAACGTCCCCCATTCTTTCATTTCAAGTGTCTTTAACTTTGGGGCTCAATGGTTAAGCACCGGTCTGGCAATCCAGAGGTTTCAGGTTTGATTCGAGGCGAAGCCTTTCATTCTTTTATAATTTTCAATCAAATTAATATTTTATTAAAATTATTTATAGCTTTCAGCATTTCTCATTCTTCTCATTTTCATTCAATTCATATATGATTACTTACACTTACAGTTACACACAGTTAATGTAGCCAAGAAGACGGAAGGTAGAGACATTTTCATTAACAAAAAAAAAAGTCCAAAAATGAATGAAAATGTCTCTACCTTCCGTCTTTTATTCTGATCTTAGTTCTTGGCTACAGTTATTGTGAGTTTACACTAGGCATCACCAAATGAAAATGAAAATTGCGCGAAATTAATGCAAATTATATTCTATGAGTCGGGACTAACCTAATGTAGATCATTATGCCCTTTAAAATCCAAACAAATACCGATATTTTGCCAAAATATGTTATTTTACCCATTTGTTGTGTCACAATTTTCGCCATTCACTTAATGGCTCGCTGCGAGCTTACCTTTCGCGTGCCCGACCGATGTCGCTCGCTTGGTCTCCGGCTCACACGCGGCGTGCGCTCCCACTATCTCTGCACGCAATTTGAATCCCTGCTCGCGCGACAGCACACGCGGCGGGCCCCGGCGCCGCGGCGACGACGGCTAAAATCACCGAATCGAAGCCCCAAAAGCCACTGTTCGAGCATCAAAATGATTATGTGAGACTGCTTGAGGCGGACAAATCTTCCGAGAATATATCGTAAAAACACCTGAATTATCCAAAAATGTAAGTTTCCAAAGTGCGGACTACTGCCGATTGCTCGAAAATTTGAGATTTCAACAAAGTTCACTGCGAAAATGCGGCAAAAAATGACTTACGGAGGTTGAAATTGATCGAGTTTCTCGATTCAAAACACGAACCGGATCTATGATTATTGCTAGTATCTCTTGTGTATACTTCACATGCATAGTACGTCATCCCCATTACATGTGGGTACCTATACAGGTACCCACATCCCCACCTACATCAAAACGTAAGGTAGGGTTTCTCCCCGTTCATTCATTCCACTTATGACATGACATTTGTAATCTATAAGGTGAAATTAAATCATTGAAAGATGTGTTTTTGATACTTACCCACTTTTCTTGCTATGAATCAGCCAATATTTCACGTTCATTTGCCATGCAGTCGCGTCGAGCGCTGATCATCGCACACGCTTGCGACGGAAGTACCGTGAAAAGTGTGTTGCTGAAATGACCTTTCGTTAGGTAGTCTTCGTCCAGCCATTAATTGATACGTTGTAAATTACTTACGCACATTATTGTATGCCTGTCAAATCGGAAATAAAGTGTGTGCCACTGAGTGCGCTTGAGATGAAACTACCGTATTTTGCTTCCGAATTGTTGTTTTTCAAACTTTTAAAGAATATGGATTTAAAAATTGTAACGACTGATTTTTGAATAGAATTAAATAAAATACGATGGAATATATTTATTTTTTATGAAAAAACGTACACACATTAAATTAAATTATACATTTTTACTTTGCAGTTTTAACAGTTGATGATGAGCCTTGCTTCCGACCAAAACAAGTTCGTATGATTGATGACGTAATACAATTTGCGCTAGCTACACGGTGAACGCCATTATTACGTGTGCGGTGATGCTGGATTGACGTGCAGTTCAGGACCAACGAACAAAATTGTAGCCCATTTCAATTTAGCTAGGGGCAACGTGACGCCTCCAAATGGAGGATTTTAAACCTGTCATCTAGCAAGATCTGCAAAGTTAGGTGAGAAAATTAAAAAACACACAGTGATTAATTTAACGTCATATACAGTCCTACAAAAAAAAACGGGGGTTAGTGAAGTCACTACTGCTATACGGCAGTGTGACTTTTGAAAAGTTTTGGGCATACTTGGCCATACAGTTTCCCATTCGCTAGTGTACATCGCAACGCAGGCGTGTAGTACGTTGTTCAATCAGCTGTTTGACCGCATTACATTTGGAAAAATAGTATATCCCTCCACCCTTGCAATAGCGAAGTTGCATTGCCCACAGCCAAATATCGCGCAAACTACGTGTACAAAAATATGGTCCATGTGCGCGCGCCATGTAACGCCGAATGACGATGCCTATTTACACAACAAATTATACTCGTTTTACTGAAAAAGTGAAATGGGTAACTTCAAAGTCGATGAAAATTAGAAAACCTGTGAACTGCACCTAGCTGCACAAAAAAAAAAGAAGAGGTTCCAAGGCAAAGGCAAGCTAACTCTGCAGGATGCTGATCATCGATCATCAATCAGCTCATCAACAGTCAGTGTAACAAACATAAACTCGAACGAGTGGGCACACATTGTTGAGTTGGATATTAACATTATTTCTACCCCAAATATGCCTATGACGCGGCTTGAGTTATGCCATGGACTATACTGCATTTATTAGTAAATTTAATCAAGTTTATTTACATAACTATAACTTTGATATAGTATAGCGTTCAAACTAATAAATTAACTTACATTTCGGACGAGTCATACGTCAGATCCGTCTACTTTTGACACGAAACAACGTAGGGCCATATGAATTTAATGTATTAACGGCTCAAATCTAAATTGAAACTGAATTACGTTTTCTACAAAAAGTACCGCACAAACACTATTTAGTGTATGTGACTTGTTCTCACATGGTATGTACATGTACTTGAACAAATCCATCGATTGCCTGCCTGCCTGCCTGCGCTGCGCCATGGCCCTGTAAAACAAAAATAATTTAAAGGAGGGGCGCAATCCCGGCTTTGATTCAGCTTTATAGCTTTGAATATGTGCCTTTATTGAAATACCACATTCTTTTTTTTTTTTTAATCCTTAAGTTGGGCAAAAAAGGAAAATTTCATGCACATTTTTGGCTCTTTTTCGCGTCGGCGTTCCATACTCCTAAAAAAGTAATTTTAGCGGAGCGATGAGCTCATGAGTCATGACGTCACCTGCAGGCAATAACACGGAAGAGCGAGAATTGTTTACAACGTGGTTCAATGCAAACACTTTGACTTGCTAGTAATACAAACTCGTATTTGCTTGAAAATTGAGGATTAACTGAAATTGCCTCAGGAATGAATTTTAGCAAGATGCAGCAACACATCTAAGGAAAGTATAAGCCTGCACCGTTTTCCATAAGGATCCATGTATGAGGCGGATTTAGAACTCAAAGGTTAAATTAACGAGGGCCGACTGGGAAGGACCTAGCGAGTGTGTGCAGGTCTGCCAGAGTTTCGGGGGGCCGCGCGGCAAGACAGGTTATGCTCTCGCGTGCTAGCTGCCGCGCCAACTACCTATTTATTACAAGTTCTGAAAAGTAACGAAAATGCAAGATTATTACGATCGCACCTATTCTAGACTATTTCTTAATTTACTTACATGTTTGCATGGCTTTTCAAACAAATACAAGAACGATTACCTTATAGATGGACAAATCTATCACTTTCGTGGCCTCTTTGACAATGTTTATTGTTTTTTTTTCTCTGTCGGCATTAGATGTCGGCATTCTAATGCCGACAGAGAAAAAATAAATAAATGAACTGAACTTAGCGCTCTTTTGTAGTTTTTTTGTTAATTTGCAAGCGGCGTAGACTACGTGTATGATATCGATGCCCAGAAATTGATTGACTATGTTCAACCTCCCGCACGCTCGCCAACGACTTGAGTTTTGGATTTGTTTACTTTGGGGAAAAGTAATATTTTGCTCAAAACTGAGGTAATTCTGAATGTTCTGTAAATATATTTCCGTAAATATTGTTAAATAGATCCATCAAAGCAATGATGCTTGTCATTTTATTGCCGCATAAAAAGATGAATTTGAGTGCGAAACACCGCATTTTTGTACACCATGTTTTGAGACGTGATCGGATGAAGCCGCCACTTATTATGGTTAGGCTAGGCCTGGGCTAGCCGCAGCGCTCGTGCGTGCTGATGGCCGGAAGACCTGTCTGCGAGGGGGCTGGGTATACGATTGCTATAATCATATCGGAGACTTCCTCGAAGCGATTTTAGAGTGAGCATGCGCCTTTATTTGGCAATTATATTTGTTGTATTTGTGGAGACAAATAATGAAATAAGAATTATAATTATGGTGTCTGCAATTATGGGGACATTGTCATGAATTTGCTCAGCCACGCTCAACAAATCTGTTCGGTTGCACCTCTATCACTTCCATTCCATTTTGGCTGCCAACGCACAATTCGGAATTTTATCTTCAGGAACTGTCAATTCAAAACTCGATTCTGACTCTGATCCAGATCTTTCGTCTAATTCACGCTCACTGTTAGAATCAGATGAATCTGGGTGTGGATCCTCCATAATTATAAACTCAAACAAATGTATGTAGATATTGAAAAAAATCGAAATAATATCTCTCTGTCAATGTGATTAGATGCGCTCAGCGTGTACGTCTATGACAATTAGAGTATCGGGGATCCTGTGATTGCCTGCCGATGACGTCACAACTATGACGTCATTTTTCTTCGCCCGAACTCAATTTTTTGGGGGGGCACTTTCAAAGTAAATTTTCAGGTCCTCATATCATTTATTAATAATTTTCAAAGTGCAAAACAGTTGTTTTATTCGAAATCTACATGTAAGTGGCTTTCTGAAGGGCTAAAATGCCATTTTCAGCTGATTTTCTTGACACCATACCTTTAAAGGGGTAAAAAGCTAAACGATATAACTAATAATAAAAATAACCTATTAAGTTTGAATGAACTAATAATTATCATAGAAAACCGGGCTTCCCCTGGATAAATACCATGGGCGTACGGGCCATGATATTATGGAAGTATTGTCCGGTATCCATAATTTGTTTGGGGGGGGGGGGGGGGGGGGGGGATAGGTTATTTTGTCCGAATAGGGGCCATCTACAAAGTAGGTACGCACAAGAGGGGGGGGGGGGGGGTTCACGCTGATGCGTACGCTACATTTAACCCCCCCGGGGGGGGGGGGGCACTATAATGTAAGACGGGTATGGGCCGCTTAAAATGAACCCCATTTTCACACCCGATTGCCGCTCTAAAGATACCCGATTTTCAAAAATTGCCGCTCCATAGACCCCTGGAATGACTTGGCTAGGTAGTTTCAAAGTAGCGCCAAGTCCATTATTCTTCTTCTAGTCAGCTCCTTGGACCACCATTTGAGCCATTTTTTAGGACGGTTTCCGTGCCCAGCAGGTCGAAAAAACAGTTGAAAATTAGTTGCCAACTGGTACCAGTTGATACCAGTTGGCCAACTGGTTTCAATATGGAAATTGGTACACTGGAATCAACTGGAATCAATTGAAATCTACTGGAACAACACGGTAAGAATCCAGTAAGAACCCAGTTAGGCTGACCAGTAAGAAACCCAGTTGAAACCCAGTAGCCTACATGAGGACCAGTTAATTAAAGTAGTTGGTTTCAACTGGTATTTTGAATTGGTTTCATCTGGTATTTCTATTGGTTTTAACTGGTCTTCTGCATCTGTACATTTATCTTTACTGGGAACCGGGAATTTTAACTGCTACCATTTGATGCCAGCTAAAACCAGTATAAAACCGGTGAATTTCCAACTGGTTTCAACTGGTTTCAACTGTTTTTTCGACCTGGGTGGGTCTTTGGTAGCTCCAAGTATGTATTTTGAAGTTTTAGTCTGCTCCTTAGACCCGTTTCAGGATTTTTGTAGCTCCAAAGACCCTATATCTGTTGCTTGTAGTAAGCTCTTAAGACCCCCATTTCAGAGTTCCGTCCGGCACACCCCCGTCAAAAAATAATTCGAGTGCCCCCCCCCCCCTCCCCCCCACAGGGCATTCAACCAAGTGTATACAAAGTGCGTACAAGGGGGGGGGGGGGGGGGGGTCAATTTCGGACAATAATTTGCGTACGTACTTTGTAGATGGCCCCATACCATTATTTCCCCTTTTTCACCTGACAAAAGAAGGTGATCACAATATACTTTTCAGGACTTTTCCCGTACCACTTAAGATTTTTAAGTTCATTTAATATTTTGACCGAGTATGACATGCTTTTGCCCAAATGAGGTTGCCGCAAAACGATATGAGTTGCCCGAATATGACATGCTTTTCCTGAAATTATGCTGGGTGCTTTAGCTGCCCGAATCTAAGTTTTCAAAACTCCCGGGGATGGTTGAAATACCCCAACTTATCTTGGGGAAAATTGTGTCCAGCGTTCAACCTACAAATAATTACGCCACTCACATTTTAATAACGTTGTGCGTAAATAGAACTTTGAGTTTTGGTATAGAGGGCGCTGCACAAAATAATTATGTGAGGTAGGCCTTTGTATAATTTTAAGCTAGTATATCCAATTTAATGACAGAATCAACTTTATTTGATCAAAATCGGTTCAGAGACGGCTAAAATATCCATTAATATATTAATTTGTAATTATTGTGGGTACGTACAATAATTCAATAATTTTGAACCAGCCGTTGACAAAAAAAAAATGCTTACACTTTTCATAAATGTACAAAAGATGTTGACAATCTCTCTCTATTTTATCATTATTTTAATAAAACACGATTCTTTATTTTAAAAATGGTTGACACCAAGTTTAGAAAGCTCCTCAGTTTGAGTTGTAACGGCCGGCTCTTTTTTGTTTTAATGATAACAGGCTTTTTACTTACTACATAGTAGTCGTTTGTAATTTGTATATCTTTTGAGCATGGTGGAGTTCAAACTATTAGTTTTGTAATGGTGCAGGTTTTGGTTTAGACTAAAATTCAGTTTGACCAACACTGTCCTTAATGTATGTTTCATTAGACTAAAAAGTATGGTTTATATATAATAATAAAATAAACCATCTTAATGATAATTACTAATGATAATAACCAGTGATAAACTAATGATAATAACCAGTGATAAACTAATGATAATATAAACCATACTAATTTGCATTGAATATGTATAAGTGTGCATCAACTGCAGACAATCATGTGTAATATACATTATAATATCTTATCATATTTTTTACGAGAGCTATTTTCAAACTGAGTCGCCCTGAGCTATTTTGGTGCTCACAAGTGCTTTTTTTTTTGTCTAAGCTACTCGTTTTCTTAATTTATATAATCAGACGTTGATGGTTACAAAGATCTCCATAATGACTCTATTCTGAAAGCATTTTCAGTCAACTTACTAATATAAACAAAACAAAACCATTTTGCACGCATAGAACGATATAGACGATAGACGATTTTGCCAAAACATTTCAATTTGTTTGTTTTTTGGCCTCCGTGTTTTGGCTCACTGATCCGATTTCCATGGTTTAGGAGACAAATTGCCCTTTGTTCCCATCTATTTTTTAAAACTGGATATTACATTATATATAATACCTAAAGGCCCTATCTCACTGGCCTGGAAACTAGTTGGCGACCTGTTGGCGACTCGAGTTTCCGCTGGTTGCGGAGATGTCTCAGCGACGTCTCCGCGACGTCTCCTGGAGAATAGCCGGGGTCTCCGCGGGGAGTCGCGGGGAAATCAAACACGTTTGATTTTTTGGAGACTTTTTCAGTCTCCAGCAGGTCTCCGCGACGTCTCCACGACGTCTCCCGAGACCTACTGGAGACCCCGGGGAGGGGGGGGGGGGGGGGGGGGGCACTCGAATTATTTTTTGACGGGGATGTGCCGCACGGAACTCTGAAATGTGGGTCTTAAGAGCTGACTACAAGCACAAAATATAAGGTCTTTGGAGCTACAAAACCCTGAAACGGGAGTTAAGGGGTCTAAGGAGCAGACTCTAAAACTACACTGAAATACAAAGACTTAGGGCTACCAAAGACCTACGGAAACCCTCAAAAAGGCTCAAATGATGGTCCAAGGAGCTGACTAGAAGAAGAATAATGGACTAGGCGCTACTCAACTACCTATATAGCCAAATCATTCCGGGGGTCTATGGAGCGGCAATTTTTGAAAATCTTTAGAGCGGCAATCGGGTGTGATAATGGGGTTCTTTTAAGCGGCACACCCGTCTTACATTATACATGAGTGCCCCCCCCCCCCCCCCCCCCCCCCCCCGGGCTGGAGACCAAGGCGACTGAGAGGAGATGTTGCGGCGACGTCTCCGCGACACTGCTTGACGTTGCTTGACCCACTTTAGAGAACACGTGACTGAGGTCTTTATCATCTGGTTGTAGATTTAGGTATAGACAGGCAGAAGTCTCGGCGTTGTCTCCGCAACCTTGTGGAGACCCATGGCGACGTTGCGGAGACGTCGCGGAGACGTCCCCGCGACTTCGCGGAGACGTCGCCTTGGTGAGATTGCAAGCCATTTTCGGTCTCCCGAGTCGCCGCGACTAAAGCCCGTCGCAGACAGAGCCGACTCGACCCGATCCGACTAACTGGTTTTCAGCCTGATTAACTCCGTCTACGCTGCTTCAGGACTTCGGTTTTGCCAATCAAGTGCCAGTCAGTGGTCATTCGAGGCCGATTCAACATGTTGACTCGGCTCCGACTGAGCAAAACTTACTTTAGCTTGACTGAAAACCAGTCGGATCGGGGTCGGCTCTGTCTGCGCCGGGCTTAAAGGGGTAGTTTAGTTTTGATAGGGCGCTGCACATCACAATTTTATTGTGAGGTAATGAAAAATTGAGTGTCGAATTTGAGAGAACATGCAATTTTAATGGCAGAATAAACTTTATTTTGTCAAAATAGACCCAGAAACGGCTGAAATATCAATAAATATATCTAACCTTTTTTGGGGCCCAAATAATTAGCTGGTTTTTCAAAAATTAAAAAAATGCTTGCACTTTTTCAAAATGTTCAAAAGCGTTTTTAAATAGTTGATCTCTCTATTTAATCATTATTTCAATAAAAAATCACGTGCATAATTTTGTATGAAAAATGGTTGAAACCAATGTCTTTGTAGAAAGAGCCCTCTTGTGTTTTAATGGCTCTTTTTTAAATGATAACGGCTGTTTACTTAGTCGTTTGTAATTTTGTATACCTTTCGAGCACGGTGTTGTTATAACTATTAGTTTATAATGTTACTGTCCAGGTTTGGTTTATAAAGTTTAGCCTTACCAAAACTGTACTACCCCTTTAACGCGACTGATCAGTCGCGGCAGTCGCGACTGATCAGTCGCGGCAGTCGCGGCTACGTCTCCGCCAGTGAGATAGGACTGAAGCAAATTTGTAACTGAAATACATGTACTGCATGTATTCCAGATGAAACACTAAATAGTGTACTAGCCTATAAAGGACCCTATGCACAGCATATTTATATTTATTTTAAAATGCTGTCAATCTTTGTATAACTAGATAATGAATTTGATTTCTAGAAATATGTACATCTTACAAATTAAATACATAATAAGCACGGAATTTATTGCGAGAATAATTGGTCTATCCTACTTTCACTAGTCTTGACATATTTTATTTAGTTATTATGTTTGTTTGTGGTTGGGGGGGGGGGGGGGGGGGGAGGGGGGGGGGAGGGGGGGGGGGGAGGGGGGGGGGGGGCTTGGCTGCTGTCTCGTCATCGCCATCGAAATTGATGTTGACATTCCACCAATTTCGACTTCCGCCCTCAACGATTCTCACAGTTCAGTTTGCATTCACCTTATAGCTCTAACTTGCGCAATACTCGAATTTGTTGCTTTCATAACACAAACACATGTGCACAGTATTTTTGCGCTGCTATGCGTTCAATTATTTGAGTTCACGTAGATCCAGGTTTAGTTGTATTCATAGTTTTTTTGAGTGCATTGAACAGTTTCATTATGCCAGAGGGTCCTGAGCTACATTTAGCAAGCAAGTATGTAAACACGTCTTGCCAAGGCAGGATATTCACGGGGAAAGTTGAGAAGAACCCAGTGCACAAAAGCAGCGATGTTGACTTCGAAGCGCCAGCGTACACCATCGCCGCAGCTTCCCGCGGGAAGGAGATGCAACTCACCCTCATCAAGCTACCAGCGGCAGACAAGAAAGAAGTGAAAACGGATGACGATGACAAGAAAATGAAGAAATTCTCAGTTCCAGAGAGTGTGAAGATTCTGTTTCGCTTCGGCATGTCAGGAAACTTTCAGTTTACAACCGCAGATGATATTCACAAACATTCTCACTTGCGTTTCTTCACGACTGACAAGCCGCCGATGGTGCTAAGCTACGTGGATATCCGGCGGTTCGGCCGCTGGGAGGTCGGCGCCGACTGGTCCAAAGAACGGGGACCCGATCCGATGTTCGACTATCTAGCATTCAGGTAGATTGTGAAAGCATTTTTATGCCTCCGCCAACGAAGTGGCCGGAGGCATTATGTTTTCGGGTTGTCCGTCCGTCCGTCCGTCCGTACGTACGTCCCGTTTTCGTTCTCGCGATATCTCTAGAATCGGTTGATGGATCAATTTCAAACTTGGTATGAGTGTACATATTGGGGTGACAATGATCTGATTAGATTTTGGGGTTCATGAGGTCAAAGGTCAATGTCACAGGACTCAATATATGTTAAAAAATGCCTCGTTCTCGCGATATCTCTAGAACCGGTTGACAGATCAAATTCAAACTTGGTATGAGTGTATATATTGGGGAGACAATGATCTGATTAGATTTTGGGGTTCATGAGGTCAAAGGTCAAGGTCACAGGACTCAATATATGTTAAAAAATGCCTCGTTCTCGCGATATCTCTAGAACCGGTTGACAGATCAAATTCAAACTTGGTATGAGTGTATATATTGGAGAGACAATGATCTGATTAGATTTTGGGGTTCATGAGATCAAAGGTCAAGGTCACAGGACTCGATATATGTGCAAAAATGCCTTGTTCTCGCGATATCTCTAGAATCGGTTGATGGATCAATTTAAAACTTGGTATGAGTGTACACATTGGGGTGACAATGATCTGATTAGATTTTGGGGGTCATGAGGTGAAAGGTCAAGGTCGCAGGACTCGATATATGGGCAAAAAAGCATCCTCGCGATATCTCAAGAACCGTTTGACGGATCAATTTCAAACTTGGAATGAGTTACATACACATCGGGGTGGCAATGATTAGATTAGATTTGGGGGGTCATGAGGTCAAAGGTCAAGGTCACATTACTCAATATATATATGCAAAAATGGCTTGTAATGGCAAAATCTCAAGAACTGAATGTCAGATTTCAATCAACTTGGTACCTGAATTTTTCTTGGGAGCCAATGTAGCCATCAAAGTTTGGGGTCTTTGGTCAAGGTCACAGAACTCAAAATGAAAAAAAAAAAATTTCAGTGCACGTTATTTTGGGCTAGATATTAGAAATTGCGTCATAGCGGAGGCATAATTTTCGACTGCGCGCAGTCGAAGATCCATCTAGTCTCATATGTTTTTCATATTAAAAGACTAGTTTCATTTTATTGTGTTTTAATTGAAAATTATAATTTGGTTTGATAAATTATTTCTGATTTGTAAGATTTGTAAACACAACATTTGTGCCTTAAATAATCTGTTAATTTACATGAAAATAATGGCATGTTTTTTTAAAATGACTTTGTCAAGTTTAGTTTAAGCAAAGCACAGCAATCACCAATCAGTGCAGTAGGCCTACAGTGATATTGGTTTATGTGTGCCACCAATTAAAGTACTTAATTAATGAACAGTGCATAAACCTTTTTTTATAGGAATGTTCACTTATCATCATATTGATCTGTCGTATGTGATGTCTGTGCGAAATTATATTGATAAATGTCAAACAAAAGAGTAAAAAGGTAAACCAGAGCTTATCAGGCCAGGCAATACAATAACGGTGTGACACGTACTCTAGATACTGAGACATCATTGGACATAATAATAATAATAGATAGTGTTTGTATAGCGCTTACATGTATCATTATCCCTGGTCATTTGGACATGGTGAGTGAATAGGAGAAATAGGCAGAGTGAATTGCATTTCCTAATGTTTTTTTCTCTTCCCTTGAAAGTTTAATCTTCTTCTTACTTATGAGGCAGCACAGCTTCTACCGCGACATCATGCATATTTTGTAACCAATGAACAGTGTCGGGGTCCAAGTTGTTTAGATCTGGGTTTGGGTGGTCGGGTGGGCCAAGGATGGGGCACTCTTAAATTAATCAATTAAGTGTTATTTATAGAAGATTCAAGAGATACTTTGGTTTAGATTTAGAGCAATACAAAATATTACATTTTGGGTAATATTCAAGCCCTGATTTCTGATCTGTTCTTATCTTTTGCAGATCTAATGTTGGAGCCAATCTGAAGAAGCCTGCTTTTAACCAGCCAATCTGTGAGGTGATGCTCAATCAGAAGTACTTCAATGGCATTGGGAATTACCTGCGCGCTGAAATCTTGTACAGGTTTGTGTACAGTTTCAATTTAATTACGAACATAAATCATAAAAGGATGTCCACATGGGGTTTTTAAAAACAGTACAAATATACTTATGGGTTACATTGTATCCATGGATGAAGCCTAAAGGGCCATGTGGCTATTTTATTGTCACCTAATTTTTGTTTCTTGTTGATTTAAACGACAGGCTGAATATTGCACCTTTTGAGAAGGCGAGGGGTGTACTGGAAGGGTTGCCCGAGGAACCTCCAGATGTAAAACCAGTCACTAAAGGAGGAAGAGGAGAAGGAGGAGGAGGAGGAAAGAGCAAGGGAGGGGCACAACCAGATATTCTCCATCTCTGTCACTCAGTCCCACTAGAGGTGATTGCTATTGGTATGTATTATGTGTTGCAACATGACAGGACAGGTAATCATTGACCTGGCACAGCTCTTACATTTTATATGGAAATACAGACAAACTTTCCTTACTGGCCACCTGTCTATAGTGCTCAGCCAACATGCCTATATAGGCAAGCGGCCACCAAAAGTGATTCCTGATCAGAAAATAAAATGATTGTTTTTAGTTCCCGTTTACTGAGGTCACTTTTTCTCGTTTCCCTTAGGTGGTCGGTCATTGTACACAGGTTTTACTGACATATCCGAAAAATAATCATGCACAATTACACAATGTATGATACTATTTAAGCAATTTTAATGAGCCCTAGAAATGAGAAAAGCAGCCTTAAAAGGGCCAGTTTATTTTCACAGTGCTTGAGCCTAATCTCTGGCCCACAGCAATTTTCTACATTTGAGGGTAGAAGTCTACAATTTAGCAGAGAACATCTTCACAATGATTGCTGCTGACAAGTAACAAAGTTGGTGTGTATACAGCTCAGTTACAGAGAGCCTGGCATTTGTTCCAATGTTTGCTTACTACAGGTGCTGGCGGCTACACAGCAGATGGTAAAGCATCAGACTACTCAGACTTCATGCAGTGGTTGCAGTGCTACTATCAGGATGGCATGAAGAACATGGTGGACCACAATGGAAGGACCATCTGGTTTGAGGGACCTGCTGGACCTATGGCCCCTAAAGGTAAATCATTATAGTATTATGTCTCAGAAAGCTTGTCCCAGGAAATGCATGCAGGAATTTTCATGAAGTGGTTTCAGAAACATTTATTATTTCCATTATTAGTGACACCCTTGGAAGAGGAAATATACAACTAGAAGTGACTGGAATTATTTACTTATTTACTTATCAGTAACAGTAAGCGAAAAATGCCAGCGTTTGGCTCCCCTTTAACTTTTGTTTAGCATAATAATCGTTAAAAAGGAACTCCGGATACAAATGTATTAACTATTATTGTGCAAATATTTCTGGATTCATATAACCTTATGAGCAATAATTATTGCTTCTTTCTTATGAAATGTTCGCCCTCTTCATGTATGCCTCAAAATGTTTGGCTGGGATCAATTTTGTACTGAATGAAGCTCACCCAGCTCTATCAGAAGACCAGATGACTATATTGATTTTCCTTGTCCAATAATGAAAGCAATTAGGCATTGCCAATTTATATATATATACAGTGAAACCTCGTTATAATGAGCACCTCGGGCCCATTGAATTTACCTTGTTATATCAGACATCTTGTTGTATCAGGGCTTAAGATACACAGAACCTGGACCTGTGAAAGTACCTCTATGTTAGGAGCCTTGTTATAATAGAGCTCATTATAAAGATGTTTCACTGTGTAACCTTGTTATAATGAGCACCTTGGGCCCATAGATGTTACGTTGTTATATCGGATATCTCCTTGTATCAGGGCTTAAACATCATTTATATCATAATTAAACAGAACCTGGTCCTGTGAAGTTACCTCTATATTAGGAGCCTCGTTATAACTGGAGCAGAAGTTTCCCCTTCACTTGTACTTTTACACTTTTCATTGTGTGATCTGTGGATTGAAGTCTCCTCCATTCATGAGTAGGAGGTTGTATGTGCTGGCAATATACATCATCCTATTTGCAAAGTTAATGAATGTTTAATCTTTCTTTTTCATCCATTTGACAGAAGGAAAATCCCGTAGCCCTGTGAAGAGGAAAAAAAAGAAGGGAGATGGTGATGCAACTCCAGTAAAGGTACTAACATTTGTTTATTTTTGTAGATAGATACAAGCTATTATGCAGCCCTATGATACTGTACATCAGTGATAATTAGGTGCAAAGGTATCAGATACAATTAACTTTCACAAAGCTATTAGTATTAGGCACTTGTTAGCCATGTTAGAAATGTGGACCAATTATGCTCCACCAATTATGCTTACCAATTATGCTCCTTGATTGAATGCAAATGGAATGTTTTCTGTATTACATCCTTGCGAAAACTGGATAGAATAACTTTTCTAAATTAGTACAATATATCATCATGTGTCTCACAGAAGGTTCTTCGATTTGTTTCTGTTTGTTACTTGATATACTAGGTGAAGAAGGAACAAACTCTAAAGAAGGAGAATGGCCCTGGGTCCAAGAAAGCAGCTAAGAGCAAAAAGAAAATGGCTGCCCTGACTACAGATTCAGATTCCAGGAATCCAACCCCAACGAGAAAGAAGGCACCACCAAAGGTTGCGAGTATAAAGCCAGCAAAGACAGTTGTTCCAGGGAAGAAGGTATCCAAAACAGACGAAATGTCCCAAAGTGAAGGTAAAAGTAAGAGTGCAGGCAGAGAAAAGAGAGTGAAAGAGAACCAAGTCAAAGAAGATCCAAAGAAGAAACCAGCAAGGACAATCAACTCGAGCCAGAAGCGGACATCAGAATCTGATGAAAAACCTCTAGTGAGAGGGAGGAGAAACAACACAATGGGAAAGGAAAAGAAAGTGAGTGAGATTGAAGCCAAAATAGGAGTGAATGGGAGTGTGAGGAGAACGAGCAAGCGGAATCTTGCAAAGAAAACTTGATGGTAAAAGGAGATGAAAGACATGTATGCGAGATAGGAGAGATGCATGGTTAGCTTCTCTGATAAAAGAGAAAAGGAAAGGTTATTGAAGAACTTTATATTTTTGTATTTGCAGAGCCCATCAGTATTATGACTAAGGTGTGACTAATGTGTGATGGTAGTATATCATTTTTTTCCAGAGGCTTGTTAGTGTTAGATTTATTCAGAAGTTGTCTGAATAACAGTTTTGGGAAAACCGTGAAATATATCCCCAACAACATGAAATAATTACAGTTTTGTGAATGTAAGGAGTTAAAATTTATTATTTTAGCAGTCCAATGTTCCGAATAACATAGTCGGTATGCACAATGAAATTCATCTGCAAATGAAAAATGTGTTTGAAGCATGTAGTCACAAAAATGTAGCAGGGCAGAGGCGGGTGTGTATGTAGACTGAACATTGGTGCATTCTTAGCACTGCAGAAGTTTATTTTTCTGCATTTTGCAAATACTATGTTCATATTTTACCATCCATATCTGTTCCTTACTATGTTTTGTCAATATATTATGCCAATATTTCCTGATTCTGCTCTTAACCCGTTCCCTTCAAGTTTGTGAAATCCCTATAGACTTTTTACACAACCCACCCGGTTCCCATAGTCAAGAGGTTAAGCTTTAATAAATATTTGTTTCCTTAAAACAATTTGATTATCAAATAATTTTTGATGCATTGGACTGTTGGTAAGTAAGGATGTAGTTGAAACATCCGGGTAGGCTAATACATGTATGTATTACAACCTTGTGGGGGTATGTTCTTGGCAAATTGCTAGACAATCAAAGATTTATAATACACATATTAAATTGCAAATGAAATAACATTTTTTTAATCAAACTACCTCATGTCTATGAAAATGTCCTGAATCAGTAGGTAATTTACCTACCAATTCAGGAGAATTTACTTTTATTGCGTTTGAGTTCCCATAAGAAAGCATTTAAAATTGTATACAATTTTCAAGGTGACTTTAATATAGTAAACACTAAACAGTATTGGCAAATTTATGCTATGGGCATGGGTGTTGGTATGTTTGAAGTGTTTGCGGTTAGTTAGCTTGTGCCAAAACAACACATGCTTGTGGTTCTGTAATGAATTCATAAATTACTAGTTACATATCATAGTGCATGTCATGACTTTGTCAGATTTGCTGGTCATGTTTCCCTGATATTGCAGAAATACACGAAATGGGACTTAACAGACTTGAGGAAATTAAAAAAGGAGTATATTGTAATACTTATAATGAACTGCTGTATACCGGTAGTTCAAAGGGATAATATAGTAACTATGTTGACATATTGCAAACAATGACAAAGGTTTGATACAAATGTGTATTTCTGTGATCTGATATGTCCACTAATCGATGTGTGAAAATTCCATGTTAAATGAGTGTCGTATGGCATAGTAGTAAGCATGGTAAGCGAAAATACATATTATTTGCTAACTCATTGCAATAAGTTTGCACTAAATTGAAACGATCACTCGGAGTTGTTCAAATTAAATCATAAATATCTTAATTTTAAACAACCAAAGCTATTTTTACTTTGATTCGGAAACAACCAGACATAAAAGAACCACTAGGGATGCAAGTGAGTTTAGTTGATTCAGGCGCAGTTACTCTATCCCTTTAATTAAAACTATTCTACATTGTTATTGTTTATTGGATAGAACATGAGCTGCGACATCATTAATTCTGAGCTGTTTCAACATGGTTTCAAAACATGGCTGAATTTAGTGGCCAGTAAAAGCAGAGCACAGTGGTCTCAAAACATGGATTATTTGCATGATTTATGATACTGAAGTGGAATACAAGTGACAGGATTTATGCTCACATTTAAAGGGATCTAGTAACTTTGTTGACATGTGCAAAAAGTGATGAAGGGTTGATGCAATGTATATATTGTTGTTATCTCATATGTCCACAGGGTATTGTGTGAAAATTTCAAGTCAAATGGACATTGCATGGCCAAGTAATGAGCGAAAATGCAAAGTGATAGTCACTAACTCACTGCACTCACTTTGTACACAGTAAGAACAACTCCGGGGGAGTTTTTCTTATCTGAATACTTCAATCGTACATATCTTTGTAACAAAAGGGAAATTTGAAAAACCGAAACCGGTCCCATGATTTTATTGTTAATACGAATACAACAAGGTATGATGGAAACGCTAGAATGAAAATTTTATTTTGAGGATTTGGACAATGTTACTTAATCCCTTTAAGTATAGTGGAACATCATAGCGAGGGCATTGGGACCATAATAGGACATCTTGTTATATCAAGGGGGGGGGGGGGGGGTGTATAAGAGAGTTTGTTATAATCATATCAGAGCTCTTTATAGCACTTGGGTTCCTTACCATAAAGAATTGTATGGACGTAATCCAGACTGTATTGGACTTGTGACTTTTCATTGCTACTCCTACATTTTATCAGTTTACAGTGATTCGAGTTTCAGCGGACCTTTTATTATACAGGCTGATCTTGTGCTCGACAGCATCGTGAAGTCTTGTAGATTCGTAAATTACTAGCTGTAATAGTAGTTTAGTCATGTCATAAAGTGTTAAAGTATTCATATTGAATGTGTAATCATGGACGTGATGTTTTTCTAATTCTCGATGTGTACCAATATACTCCACGTGTACCAATATACTCCACTGTTTCTACATTTTACGTGTATAATTATACTTTATTAATAAAATCATAAAATGTAAGAAAATTGTATTAAGTTTACATTTACCTCATTTGCATTAGTTTGGAATTAGGACATGTCTTGTATTGTTGTCATACTGTAACTATAATGGAAAAACCATCATTGTGTAATTCGTGAACCTCCTGGGCTCCGTTGTAGAATGAGTTACAATCGATTTTAAAGTTGCAATGAATTGCAAGTCAGAAAATATGCACATTTGAACCAATCAGATTTGCGCATTCAGCCACATGATCTGACTTGCAATTAATTGCAATTTTACAATCGATTGTAACTCGTTCTGCAACGGGGCGCTGGTCTCTCCCTTATCTCTCAACATTTTGTGTGTACTCAAATAATAAATACTGTATATGTACATATATGTACAAAATATTGACGTCACATGCGTATATAAAATAACTAATTCATTCAATCTATACTGGTACATGTTTATCAATCTTGCCTGTTAAATACAGGTTTCGTATACTTTAATTGGAGTATGTAAAAAGATGGATACAAAAATTATTTCCACATTTTCGGACATCTTTGGATTTGTTTGCAACACCTTCTATCAAGTGTTCTATGGGTTTAGCCATCTCACTCTAGCATTTCCTGTAACTTAGCATACAATAATCACCATCATAATCTTACGCAAATAGTCTCTATCGTCTAGAATTCAGTGGTCAGACGGATTTGTCAAATATAATAAACAACTTTACTTCTTTTTCTCAAATTATAGGGGAACCAAACGCTGGCATTTTTGCTCACTGTTTAAATACTGAGAAGTGAAAGATTCATGTTATTTCTATTCGTATATTTCATCTTGGTTATTACTTATAATGGAAATAATCAACCTTGTTGAAACCACAAACTATTTATTTTGACTAACTACTGGAGGCTGCCATTTTTTTCTTCAGTGGTACTGCATAAAACGTCATCTGGGCGTCAGAGCGCGTACACAAACAAAAGCGGGTTAGGTAACCACTGCTGTTGTGTCTGCTGCTAAGTCGGTGGTTACACGACTCGCTTTTATTCGTGCACGCTCAGGTGACGTTGGAAAACATGGCAGTCTCCATGCAGCAGTGGTAACTCAAAATAGAAGAAAGTGGTCTCATAACATTGATTATTTTCATTATTAGTGATACCCAATAGGAAATATACGACTAGAAGTGATCGGAATTATGCACTTATCGGCATCAGTAAGCGAACATGCCAGCGTTTGGGTTCTATTATTTAATCCTTACGAGGCATAAGTTCTCGGCAACGTATTCATTGGAATTTTCATTTTAAAATGTCGGTTATAATTATGTTCCTCTATTATAAAGTCATAAACCGCACATGTTGATAAGGATACAAACAAGCCAAAAGTACAATATTAATCGCGTTACATTCTCGTTCATGACGAAGAGGGCATCTACAAATCAGTATGTTAATTATTCCTCAACATATTCTTAAAAAACAACCAATTATTTTCCCGAAGAACCTGATGAGCTCTAGCATGTCCAAACGTGATACAAATGTAGTACATGTAGTTTGACATCTCAGTAAGAGCGTCAGGCAAATATAGGATCATTACCCGGCCAAAAAGGGATGTTACAATGAAAAGTTGTCGGTTTGTTCAGATCCCTCCAAATCTTGTATTTGTCTTCAATGGATACCTTGCGTAGATGTGACGTAAAGACAGTCTTGTATCTACAATACGAATACTTGACGTTGCCGTTGTTGAACTGAATGTGACGTCGAGGTCGGATCCCCAGCCGCTCTAAGCATAGGCCGATGAAGACGTCCTCGAGATGCAGATATGGCAGATAAATTGACGTCATTGCAACCATGGATGCTACATCCCCGGACATGACATACCCTGTCCCAGAGCAGAACGGTGGCAACATACTCCCCTCGTAGACGGACGTTGGTACGTACCACTTGTTTTTGTGGTCGCGTATGGGTGCCTCGTGAATCGTTTTGCCCGTAACGAAGCGACTGGACGGAGTCTTCGTCGATCTGAGGTACCTGACGAGGTTTTCGTAGCTGACGAACATGTCGTCATCTGTCTTCATGATGTAGTTTGCATGAGAGCAGAATTCCGTCGCCCAGTTCAACCCCATGATGACTTTCAGGGTAAGGTTCTTGTAGGAGTCCACAAAGTCCTCCATGATAATATCTCTAAACTCCGAACTCTCTTTTGTGACTGCCCTCTCGTAAAGTTCGATCCTGGTTCTTCCTAAGAGAAACAAAGTGATGACATTTTTGCCGTCTACGTCCGTCACACTTCCCCACGTCTCCCGGACTGCGTTTCGTAGTTTGAAGTTCTTGGGGGCAGTAATAACTAGCACCAGTAAAAACACGGGCCTTGTCGCGCCTCTTTCATTCATGCACTTTGTGGGTTCTTTGATCAACATGGTGAAGTCATGAGGGTTAACAACAACGTCCTCTCCAGGATGATGCACTCTTTGGGGTAGGTTGATCAAATCCGACTGTGGTTTTTGCCCGTGAACATCGTTTGTTTCGTGGTTTGAGATGTTAACCTTGCGAAGATTACGAGCAGCCACACCGACTATCACATCATCAACATCATCTCCATGGTAACGCGATCGATGAAGACGCACATCATCTTGTTTCATCATGCCGCTTTCTTCACTTTTGGCAGCCACCGATTGCGATTTTCTTTTGAGCAGTATCCATATGATGAAGTTCGCAAATATCAGTAGGACTGTGCATTTCACCAGAAATGTTTTTCGTGCTCGAATCATGTTTCGACAGGTTCCCACCAAAGTTGTCACGAATTGTGGAAGTTGGTGAGATCTGTATTAACGAGAAATATATAATCTGTAAAAAAAAAATAAAGATGTATGCATCAAGCTACATTATAAGGAAGTTGAATATGACGGCAAATGTGATATTCACTTGCGTAATTGGCTTCCTCCAACGGACATGACGGAACAGTTAAATAGTTAGTCGCAATGGGTCTTCAGTGTGTACAGCCCATCCAGAGTTTGTAGAAAATTACTTTTGGGTCAACATTTCACTGAACTTTGCAGAATTCGATTTTACTCATTTCACTTACATATTCTGATAATTTCAGCCCCTGATACTAATTATATATACCTGCAATCAATTGTTTTGAGATCTTGCGCAACTCGCTTCTCAATCGTAACCTATAGGCTATACTGTTGGTCGGAGAGCAGTGATCAGGTTTGTCTCATCCATAACTAATATAATAATTTGTTGATAAGCCGTGGTGAGCAGAACTAACGTAACACTATGCTACTCTATAGACTATAGCTTTGACTATACCCAAATCATGTATTGAAGTCGGCAAGATTGTAGATTACAGGGATACCCTTTCTCCCTCTTGCTTTTTGTAATGGTAATGCGTTACTTGATTAACCCACACGCTGTCACGAGAAAGGATGAGGTTACTATAAGATACAGGATGCGGTTGGTCGTTTGGGTCATGTTGGAATAATGGCCGGGGTTAGGCAGAATGAATGGGTTTGATGGGGCCGATGTGTTACGTAATGCAAGTGATTCTGAACCCGGTGCGTGTGAGAAAGGGTGGGGTTACAACTCCATGGGTGGGGTCGACAAGGTCAATGGGATCGATTAACCCTGCCGATGGGGTAATGTGCTACAATAACTCTTCATTGTTACGTTCACAATGGGGCTAGGCAGAATGAATGGGTTGGATGGGGCCGATGTGTTACGTAATGCGAGTGATTCTGAACCCGGCTTTTATATTACATCAGCTACGCTTCTACTCCGCGAGGCGAAGCATTGTATGAACGAGTAGCTAGAGTGGCCTTTTATAAAAATGTCTTTTGTTAAATGACGAATGTAAGGGAGGATTATCGCAACATGCGTGAAAGGATAGCCTCTCATGCATGAAAATACAATGGCTCCCTGACAAAAGCCCAGATCGTGGCATTGCCACGTTCATTTTGGACACCCCCAAAATGAACGTAGTAAAGGGCCTGGTCACACAGGACACGACTAGACCTACGAATGCAGTACGCATTGGTACGAATCTATGGCAAGCCGTTTTAACATTTATTCCTATTTCTTGATATCAAGAAATGCATTCTTGATATCAATAATTCAATTCTTGATATCAAGAAATAGGAATAAATGTTAAAACGGCTTGCCATATATTTGTAACAATGCGTACTGCATTCGTGGGTCTAGTAGTCGTGTCCTGTGCAGCGGCGTAGCTAGGATTTTTCAGCGGGGGGGGGGGGGGGCACTGGGGAGGCCTGACATTTTCGTGGGGGGGCACAATATATGATTTTACTTTTCAACTGTTGTAGGTACATGAAGCCGAAATAGAGGCAACATAATACTAGTCAAGTATTCGCCTCCGTGTAATTTGTTATGATTCATGTAAATTGAAGAAAAATCAAGACACTGAAAAAGTGACACAAATTACAGGGTTGCCAACTTTGAGCCGGAGGTGAGAGTGAGACATTGCGAGGGAGCGAAGCGACTGATCGGGGGGAGGGTATGGGAGGGGGGTGTCCCCCCTCCCACGGTAGGGAGCTTTTGCATTTTTGGACTTGAAATTGTGCAATCTGGTGCATACCTAGATAGGAAATTCGGGCTTAAGATTGACTGTTCCTTGGAAAGCGTGTTAATTATTTGATCGACCAGAAAGTTTTTAAATATTTTTCACGAAGAAAACAAATAATTGACACACTAATAAATATGCACCCCAACACACACACACAAATATTATTGTTTCAACATAAACCATATGCAACATTATGTATTAGCCAAGAATGAGTCCCGAGGGGGGCAGAGAGAGAGGAGGATGGTTTGGGAGGGGGTATCCCCCTCCCTGGGTAAGGAAGATTTTCCATTTATGGACTTGAAATTGTGCAATCTGGTGCATACCTAGATAGGAAATTCAGGCGTAAGATGCACCCCAACACACACACAAATATTGTATTTAGTGTCATACACAGTTCCAACATAAACCATATGCCACATTATGTATGATCCAACAACACAGAATACAGCCAAGAATGAGTCCCGAGGGGGAGGGGGAGGGTTTTGGAGGGGGTAATTGACTTACGGTAACGGACGTTTGTGAAGTAAAGTGTGTAAACTATTGCGGGATCGGTATCTAAATCTAGATCATGATGGCGCATCTTCGAACCAGAGATGTGGTTTGAACCCTCTTTCTTTGTATTATACTGTTCTAACGGCATTGTTTTTAATTCAAACAATTTTTTTTTTCAAGCATGAATTTTCAGTGGGGGGCACCTGGGGGGGGGGGGGGGGCACAGAAAATTTGTGGGGGGGGGGGGGGGCACGTGCCCTCCAGGCCCCCCCGTAGCTACGCCCCTGTTCCAGTGTGACCAGGCCTTAAAGCGTAGAGGTGACTATTGTTCAGGGCGGTATTGTGTGTGCATGCATGGGAGGTTTTCTTTTCGAGCAAGTGAGGTAATCTTCCCATTCAGATCCACATTGAACAAAAGACATTTTGCAGATACAGTACATTCCAGTGATTGTGATCAGCTATTGTCTAGAGCGCAGAAGAAGCGTAGGTCAGTGTGATAAAGCCCGTGTTCACACACAAAATTTTCAGCCCTTAATCATGACTAAAGAATCAGCAGCTGACTGAATCAGCTTCTCATTAAAAATTCCTATGGCAAGCCCTTTGTGTAAAAACTAGATAAACTATGTTTTTCTCAGATACACTCAGTTTTTCTCCAGATAAACACAGTTTATCAGAAAACTAAGTTTATCAGTTGATACACTGAGTTTGTCTGATAATGTGTTTATATGGCAAGCCCTTTGCGTAACAACTAGATAAACCCTGTTTTTCTCAGAAAAACTCAGTTTATCACCAGATAGACAGAGTCTATCAACTGATAAACTGAGTTTTTCTGATAAACTGTGTTTATCTGGAGATAAACTGAGTTTATCTGAGAAAAACTGAGTTTATCTGAGAAAACAGAGTGTATCTAGTTGTAACACAAAGGGCTTGCCATTAGTTATGATTCTTTAGTCATGATTAAAGGGATGAAAATTTGTTGTTAGTGAACACGCTAGCATTGCAAAATATTCAGGAATGTGTCATCTGAAGCATCGAGATCTGAAGTGAACTAAATCTATGAGTGCTTTTACACGTCTCCATTTGCGTGATTGCAATCACGATTGGAGTTATTTTTCACTCCAATCACGGTATTTTTGACCGTGTAAACGCAAATTAGAATCACGAATCGCGAAACTCGAATCGTGGTCGAGAGGTGTTTTCTAATCATGATTCACTCAAAGTCAAATCACAGTGCGAATCGATAGTGTAAACGGCTTGACCTCCGAAACATGATTTGGGAGGCAGGGCTTACGTGACCTTACATGCACTTCCGCCGATAAACCGGTAGTCGAGGTTCTCGCCTATCTTTATCACTGACCCCTAGTAGAGGTCAGTGATCTTTATCTCCCCGCGCGCCCCGACTGGCGATACCCACATGCACAAATCGCGCGATGTATACTCTGTACTCTCGAGAAAAAAAGGGTGGCAGCGATCACTGCTGTAGTACAGATCTTCGGAAACTTCCAGAAACGCGATTGTAATCACAGTTTTCACGGAGTCTTTTTCGTCGTGTAAAAGCAAGGCAACAGAATCACCGTGATTGTAAACATGATTGCAATCATGATTGCAATCACTCGTGTATAAGGGCTCCTAGTCTCACAAATCCCTGTGTCAAATACACATATCGCAAGTACGAATAAAACAAGGTATGAGGGAACCGCTATAATTCCAATTGGATTTTGAGGATTTGGACAACAAAAATGTAAGATAAATTCATATTAAATGACGATTAAGCCCGATTAAGTATGCATGTAGACTTAACCATGCATTGATTATTAGGGCTCATTTTATATAATACATTTCGTGTTGAGCATCTTGGTATAGACTATACTGTCTCGTCACCAGACACTACAATACAATTTAATATAGCAATGTTGTTAGTGATTGCAAATATACAGTAAATCGTCCATAGAGAAAATTATTGAAGTTGTAAGTGACTTACTTACCCATGACATATTGCTGTAACTACATGGACTGCAAACACTTCAAAATTCACTCGTTTTCCTCAACCAACCAATACATGTATGAAACGTTTGTCGCGTGCAGATCGCATCCATATGCCATGTCTTCCTGGTATGATAACACAATCATATCACGTACACAGCGAACTATACCCGTAGATAAACAAACAATCACTATAATAAAAAAATAAAAAATGTCTATTTGTTTGAGCGCTGGCGATTTCGCACGATTGGTAGTGAACTTCAAGCTCAATCTCGCGCGTTTATAGCTTGTGTGCAGACTAGCACACAAGTTATCACCTTTATACATTGTGACTTCTGTTTACCATAGGACAAGGACAAAGCCAATGTTTAGGTCAATAATGCTCCGATTTGGGATACGGCGCTCGTACGACGCCACTTTCAGGTGAAATCTTGCGGGAATCTTGCGGCGCCCGCAATTTAAGGGTGTCGTATGTCGTGGCTATATATCGTACGGTCGCCGTTGCATTTTTCCTCGCCGTACGATGTCAACAAATTGTTTAACGCGGAGTTAAAACAAAAAAATGAATCTTACGATTGTTTACTTGCCGTAAGCCCGTACAGACACGTCGTGGAGAGCATCGCATGGGCACCGCAAGGGCACTGCACGGGCCCAGCACGGACACCGTAGCATTTTCCCGAATATCGTACGATTTTGCGACTGATTTTGGGGCCAATCAAATCGCACGATATTGTAAGAGTATCTTGCAATGCCCGTACAGGTCCCGTAAGGCGTCCATACGAGCGCTCAGATTGTAAGTACGGGAGCCGTGCGATTTAATTTTGCTTGAACCCAAAATAATCGTACGGTCCCCGGCAAATATGTGACCGCTACACAAAGATATCGCAGACATCGTACGATATCCCAACTCCACAAAATCGTAGAAATTCCGCCGTAGGTAAAAAAAAAATCGTACGGCGCCCGGATCGTTTGTGACCTAGGCATTAGCTGTTTATCTTAATATTATATTACGCTCAAAGATTTAAACACTTATTATTTTCAAAATGTATTACCTTTAAATATTTCAGAGATGTTTTGTCTTAATAAAAATATTCATAAATATGAGACCCGCATAGGTAATTCATTTCATATGTATAAAGTTACTACAACTTTTGCTTAAAAATATGTTCGGTTTAATCTCCCAAATGTTTGGAATATGTTACCAAGTACTCATATGTCACCGGAGATATATTATAATTGTTTGTTTTCATTATCAAATCAGTCCCTCTATTTATGATTAGGCAATCGGTCACTAGAAATATATTTAATGCCCCGGATGATCCAGGACGCAATAGGCCTATGTGTGAGTGCATGGGTATGCTATTTTGTTGAGGATAGATAAAAGTACGGAGCTGTTTTAATTGGAGTTGGTACTTCTATTGATATTTCTGTATTTAACGATGCTTAGGTTCGGATTTTACCACACAAGCCCTATTTCAATACATATTCAACAATATTGATCAATATAGATGTATTCGGCTACTTGGGCTTTAAAGTGATCCAGGTAAAGTGTCAGATATTGCACAAAATGACATTTGAGACTTCAATCCTATATCAATATCTTTGTAAAATACAATTGAAAGATTTGTGAAAGTTTGAAAGGAAACGAACACTGTTTACCTAGAGAAAAAAAACGAATATTGAGTACATATTTTATCACCGAATACTGATGGCCTGTCGTATACTTGTCGCAGTAATAATCATCCGTTGACGATATCCGCACCCGTGTATGTTTACAAACGGTAAAAAATTCATGGAATTTGCGAGCGCTTTTTTTTTTATCAAAAGCGTTAGCTAACGCTTTTGAAATAATGATTTTCAATGATAATTATCTTCATACTAAAGGGACATTTGAAAAAATCTAACCCTATTTTATTCTTCTCTTACCATAAGCTAAACAACACGGCAGAAGAGAAACGAGGAAGCTCCAAGTATTTTTCGTGGAGTTAGACACTTTACCTGGATCACTTTAAGGCTGCCCTAGAGCACCCGTGGAATTAATGCGGCCGCAGCAATTTTTTGGGGGGTCAAAAGTCAATTGTAATTCATAAGACCCTAGTGCAGCCGCACGGCAAACGCAAGGCCACCATACTCCCGACGTATGGTCGCCGTGGAACCGCTGTAAGGCCACCGCAGATCCTCTGCGGCCGCCGCACGTATCTCTTGATTTCGGGGGCGTACGGCCGCGGCAAATGTGATTGAGGTATCAGTAACATTGCCCAAATCCTCAAAACTTAGTTGAACTCTAGTGGTTCTCTCATGCCTTATCATATTCATATTAACGATACAAGCACGGGGCATGTTTCTGTTTTTCACATTTCCATTTCGTTCAAAAGATATTTACGATTAAAGTGTTCAGATATGAAATTGTCTACGAGACAATTTCAAGAAAGTACAATGAGTTTGCGAATATCACTTTGCACTTTTGCTCATATCTCGTCCACAAAACACATGTAATTAACGGAAAATGTTCACACATTACTTTGTGGACATATCAGATCACTCCAAGACACATTTTATTAATCACTCATCACTTTTTGCACTTGGCAACTAAGATCCTCTTCTTACATTATGAATAGCGACTCTCATTTCGTATTATGAATAGCGACCCCGATTTCGATTTATGAATAATGAACCCTTTTTCAAATTATGATTAGCAGTCTTTATGACTAATGAATAGCAGTCCTTAAATGGTATTTTTCATGCAAAAGTCTGTCAAA
Organism: Echinarachnius parma; assembly: GCA_037951105.1. NCBI lineage: Eukaryota > Metazoa > Echinodermata > Echinoidea > Clypeasteroida > Echinarachniidae > Echinarachnius > Echinarachnius parma. The sequence continues at coordinate 137,173 of JBAMJV010002702.1, forward strand.
GGGATGAAGGAACCTTGTTATCATGTGCAATAAGTTACGCTTATTGATGGAATGTGCATTTGTGTGATGATCTGATATGTCCACTAAGTAGTGTGTGAAATTTTCACGTTAAATGGACATAATATGGCCGAGTAATGAGCGAAAGAGCAAAGTAATAGTCACAGACTCATTAAACTTTACAGTGGATAATTAAAAATCCGAACACTTCATCGTAATATCATTTAACGAAAAGTGCACTGCTAGAGTTCTGAGTAAGTGTTGTGGATTTGGAAAATTAATTATTAATGGGAGCTTGCTAGTATCGCAAGCTGTGCTTCTTTGTAAATTGCATGTCATTTCCAGCCTAAGATGTAATATCAATTCTGGACCAAACATGTGATTTACTTTTGCAAAACACTCGGTTGTATTTAATATGACTAAATATGATTCGGATACGAGATACATAAATGAAATAAAATATATGGTAATTTGCAACATAATGGAAGTGGTATTTTAGTTTTGAATGTTGGCAACTCTAGAACAAGTGTGAAACTAGCACCACCTTAGATCAAATTTTGACGTTGGTTGAGCCATCTATCGATTCATAATATTAGATCATCATCATATACCTCAGCTGAGCAGACTGCCAGACGAGAATAACTATCGTCCAAACTAGCATTCAGAGGTATGACGAATTTGCCACTCCCCACCCCCCCCCCCCCCCCCCGAAAAGAGGATTTCATCATCATGTGTCACACGTAATACTCGGCAACTTTTATATCGCCATTTTCATTTTAAGAAGCTGGTTAAACAATCTACCAATTCCTTTTATGTATTCATTTAACGGGTGCGGTTCGTTATTCCGAAGGTTCGTTATTCCGAACACGCAAATTTCCTATACCTGAGTGTTCGTTAATCCGAAAATGAAATAGGGTTCGTTAATCCGAACATTTGTTGCATTATTCCGAAGGTTCGTTATTCCGAAGGTTCGTTATTCCGAAGGTTCGCTATTCCTAAAATGAAATCGGGTTTGTTATTCCGAAGGTTCGTTATTCCGAAGGTTCGCTATTCCTAAAATTAAATCGGGTTCGTTAATCCGAAAATGAATTTGGGTTTGTTATAATGCTATAATTTCATATAAAGAGATAAAATAAACTTAAATGTTTGATTGGTCTGGCCAAGGGAGGGAAAGGGGGAGGGGTATGCTTAATGCAGGCTGTAAATTAAATAAACAAAACACAAACTATAGTATTATAACAAGCCCGATTTAATTTTCGGAATAACGAACCCGATTTTATTTTCGGATCAACGAACCTTCGGAATAACGAACCCGATTTCATTTTCGGATCAACGAACCTTCGGAATAACGAACCTTCGGAATAACGAACCTTCGGAATAACGAACCTTCGGAATAACGAACCTTCGGAATAACTGAACCTTCGGAATAACGAACCTTCGAAATAACGGACTGTAACCCATTTAACATCCCAAGAATTATACATACTATGTGCCTAACCTTCTTACTTGGTTTAGGGCACTGAGGACAGCCACTGACGGATGAGTTAGTTATTCCTAGAAAATAATGTATTCAAGAACACTCAAACTCAACACATGAATTCTCTAGAAATTGTTGTATTCTACCAAAGATTCCCTCCCCCTCTCTGATTCTACTTTAAGTGTTCAAATGTCTTGAACGTGATGTAAGACTAAATGTAGGAACCTTTATTGACAGACGTCAGACATGTCAGACAAATATCGGGTCGTTACCCGGCCAAAAGGGGATGTTACAATGAAAACTCTTCGGTTTGTTCAGATCCCCCCAAATCTCGTAGATGTCTTCAACGAATGCCTTACTCAGATGTGCCGTTAAGACAGTCTTGTATCTACAATACGAATACTTGACGTTGCCGTTGTTGAACTGAATGTGACGTCGAGGTCGGATCCCCAGCCGCTCTAAGCACAGGCCGATGAAGACGTCTTCGAGATGCAGATAAGGAAGATAAAGTGACGTCATTGCAACCATGGGTGCTACATCTCCGGACATGACGTACCCACTGCCAGAGCAGAAAGGAGGTAGCATGCTCCCCTCGTAGACGGACATAGGAATGTACCACTTGTTATTTGGGTCGCGTATGGGTGCCTCGTGAATCGTTCTGCCCGTAACGAAGCGACTGGAAGGAGTCTTCGTCGATCTGAGGTACCTGACGAGGTTTTCGTAGCTGACGAACATGTCGTCATCTGTCTTCATGACGTAGTTTGCATGAGGGCAAAATTTCGTCGCCCAGTTCAGCCCCATGATGACTTTCAGGGTGAGGTTCTTGTACGAGTCAACAAAATCCTCCATGATAATATCTCTAAACTCAGAACTCTCTTTTGTGACTGCGCTCTCGTGAAGTTCATTCCTGGTTCTTCCTAAAAGAAACAAAGTGATGATATTTTTGCCATGTACATCCGTCACACTTCCCCACGTTTCCCTGACTGCTTTTCGCAATCTGAAATTGTTGTGGGCAGTCATAACTAGCACCAGTAAAAACACGGGCTTCGTCCCGCCATTGTCATTTGTGCACTTTGTGGGTTCGTTGATCAACATGGCGAAGTTATGGGGGTTAACAATAACGCCATTTGGTATTGTTTTACTTAAAAATGTTGAATGGTGTGTATCAGTATCATGACGACCCAGGTTTGTATTTTTCCTCTTTATCAGCTGACCTTGAAAATGATTTGTTTCGTGAATTGAGATGTTAACCTTGCGGAGATTACTAGCAGCAACACCCATCACTCCAGCATCATCATCACCATGGTAACTCGGATGATGCTGGCGCTCTGCATCTCCTTCCATTCTGCTCTCTCCCCCTTTGGCAGCCGTCGATTGCGACTTGCTTTTGATCAGTATACACATGATGAAGTTCGCTAATGCCAGTAGGATAATGCATTTCACGAGACATCTTCTATGAGCTCGAATCATGATCCGACAGCTTTTCATCGACATCTTCATGATGGAAGTTCCAGATATCTGCAGAGAAAAGATACAACATGTGTAAATATGTGTACAGTCATGTAGATAAATATACGTTAAGAAATTTAACTACGAATTCGACGGTCAAGACGGTGATACAACTTTAACATAAGTTTTCCTATGAAAATCATAATCCTGATATTAGTCGATTTAAAAATGTAGCTATGTAATAAATAGTATACAATACTATAAACACCCGTGCAAACCAATAATGATTGACATTTATCAGTTTATAATCTAGATAGTTTAACTCAAATGCGGTTGTACAGGACGAATTTGACATTTAGTATACATATAAGTTCAGTAGCGACTGCGCAGTGCAGTGTAGTCTATGTTCTGACTCTTTATATACCTTTCCCCCATTATATATCGCGTAATACCACTCTGAACCCGGTGATTCTGTTCGCCTGGGGAATCTGTACGGACAGGGTTACACGATGGGGGAAAGGTAGATTTACCGGGTTACGCGATATGGGGGAAAGGTGTACAAAGAGTCTAGAACCTAGACTAGTACAAGTCATGCACTCCGTGAGTGCACTGAGTCTAGTTAATAATGTTTTATATTTGTATAAACATTTTTATTTGCGACGATATTAGGAAGCGTGTGAAATACAATGCAATACAAAATATAAAAAAAGGCGGCGGTAGGAGTGGTCAAAGCTGAAAGGACTCTCTAGATCGTTGGTCATATCGGCCCTACCCTGAACACACGGGGGAAGACATGCTACCATGACCGATGACGCTGGATGATGCCACTCGAGACAGCCACAGGCAACGCAGTGACCTTTTTAGGACTAGGTTCAAGTCGAGGTCCACATGTACAATGGAGGAGAAGGGCCTCGAACCCAGGCTCACCCTCCCACCTAATTTTGGACATGAAAGGCAACCTGGAATAGACTGAGCCTCAGTACTAGCTTCCTCAACAGCAATAACCCCGACAAAGGGGTTGATGATCAGTGCTCTAGTCGAGTCCACCCTGTCCGAGTCCGAGTCCGAGTCCGAGTCCGAGTCCGAGGAGTCCGAGTTGAGTCCGAGTCCGAGTCCGAGTCCCGGACATCCGAGTCCCGAGTCCCGGACATTCGAGTCCGAGTCCCAATGCGAACATTTTAAATTGCAATTCTTTTTATGTCACATAAGCAGTTCCATTATGATAAATGCCTTACAGTGAACTCTCTATAACATAGATAGTTGTCTGGTTCATTGTAAACTTCCATTTGTCAGATATATTTTAACTCTTCTTACTACAACAGTTATCTTCATAATAGACACCATCAAAGAAATGACAAAGACTTATCTGCAGAAATGATTTTGGGCAATGTCGAAGGTTAGTATTACAGAGTATGAGACAAATTTAATCATTGATGTCTATGCAGGCTAAAAAGTTCATACAAAGTGTGACAAGAATTTATTTGATCTTTGTCACCCTTAAATTTCCCCAAAATACAGTGGATAAGGAACTGCTGCATATCTTGTCCTAAGGTTCACTGTCAAATGGATTAATGGGATATAACATTATGTGCAAACAGTCAAGTTGCTGAAAAGTAATCATTGTTGAAGTTAAGCATGAATTTCAGCAATTTTCTAATCCTTTTAAGATCACAATTTTTAGCACAAATATCAAATATCTGAGCATTCACGTTTTGTGCCATAAACTGTCAGTTATAAACAGATGAGCAAGATATCATCCTAAGAAGCAATTAAGAGCAATTACTGTCAAGAACCAATTGGAAAGAAAAGAAATACTGATTAAAGGTAACGTTGAGTATTGGTCAAACTTAACTTTAGTAACCAAAACCTGCACGATTACGGTACAAACTAATAGTTATAACTTCACCATGCTCGAACAGTATTCACAATTACAAACGACAAAGTAAAACCTCTGTTATCATTCAAAAAGAGCCGTTACAACTCAAGTGTCAAATTAACTCTAGAGAGAAGCGCTAGCGTTCTAGGTCCTCCTAATACGGGACTGTAATGCGCGGTAATAGTTACCGCGCATATTCATGTATTCTGTTCGGAGTCGCGCTAACACATGGAGAGAAGTCGAGGAGGCGCATATATCACTGATTTTTTGCGGAATGGAGGGAAAAATCATAATTTTAATCCACCCGATAGTTGGATCACATAATGGAGAGTGAATTGGTGGTAAGTACCGTATCATATGTATAGTTTTAAGCACAATTAGCGTGCTTACAAATATTAATTTTCAGTCCCGTATTAAGAGGACCTAGAACGCTTGCGCCTCGCGCTACCGTTCTCTAAAAGGTGATACCCGGACGTCAATCACTTTTATACAAATTTTGAAAGCAAATTTCACAACAATTAGAGCATTTGAATGAGAATTATTATCATTTCCCATGTTTTTTTCGATGATCTTTCATATGGAATTGAAATCAACCAAATCCGTTTGGGGGGGGGGGGGGGCACTTTGGAAAATTACCAATACTCAAGGTTACCTTTAATAACGTAATTCAAATGTATCATGAGGGGGTGGGGGTGGGGGGGGGGGGGGGGCGCTACATAATTGACTGAAACTGAAGGGACTGGTGCGATATCATGACCTGATCGAAGTTTGAAATTGAACTATGATTTTGTTACTAGATTGGATGGTTATATACTGCAATACAGGGTGGCCCCCCCAAAAAAAAAACGGAACGGGGCACTTCCCAAAATATAGTAATAAAATGATATGTCCATAGGATATGATATCTTTTCCAATGAAAAACGATACTTAGAACAGTCATTTTGGTCGAGTAGTTTTTTGTTAGGGCGTGCTGAGTGACACCATGTCAGGTTCCCATAGTGTCAATTTTTACCAAGGCAGTGCCTGATAAATCGCACTTACTGCTCGTCATATCATCAAAGTAACAACCATGCCCATTCTCTCGGCACACAGCTGAATGCACACTAACAATAGCGCGCGTATTGCTCGTTGTTCAATTTTAGTCGCATCATATCAGGCTTTCGTAAATTAATTCACGTTCTGGCCGTAATACTTCACCGTGTCTTACGTGTTCCAAAACATAAAACGACTAATCTCAACGTCTATTTAGGCATAACGTGACAAATGGGGTCTAAAGGCGAAATTTATGGAAAATGAGTTAAAACTGTTTTCTGAATGTATGAAAAGTACTGAATCCAAAAATGTTGGGTTTTTTAAAATCTGACTTTTTAAAGTACCTCTACAGCCTCAAACCAAAATGGTGTATTTACGCAAAAGTGAACAGTATCTGCAGATATGCTACAAAACGCAAATATGCAATTGGAAGTTAGTATTATGTCACTGACCTAGAGTTGACCCCTAATGACCTCTAATGACCGAATAAATCATGTACCGTTTGCAATATTTCAGAAACTGGTAGCTGGTATTACATTTCTTATTCCCTGAAAATATGAAAAACATATGTTAACTAGATTTTGAGAAATTTTACTTTTTGTCAACATGTCGTTCTATAATGGAACCCACTGTTTATGCATGATGTATTTTACCACGTGTTACATAAGCAGTGTTGCCATGGTAACGTGTAACTCTCGGGGCTCCAAACTTCCAGTTTGGGATAGCTGAGATTTGTACCTTCAAAATGATACCAAAAATTCTTGGCCACCAGAGGGGTGCAGCCAACGTCATTTTTAAGCGATTTTTCAGGTCTTGCCTCATGGACTACATTTTCAGATGACGTTTGCGCCATACTATGTGCCGCGCGCTAAGACCCCTTTTGTCGCGTTGAGGCCCATATAATAGCTTGTTGAGGCGAAGTTATGTCGCTACATTTTGTTTGTTTGTTTGTATAATTCAGTTAATATCATACAATATTGTCGAGTATGTATATATTATGTTGATGCCAAGCTACACATCAATGGCGGGAGTCCCAATGTGAGAGCAGGCACCAGACATAGTAGGAGCGAGTTTTGTTATTTCGATTATCTCAGAAGACAAAGCTATACCATGTATTATGTATTTGCACTAACATGCACAAAATAAGCCCACGAAATGTTTGCACTAATTTGTTTAAGAATTAGTTTATAAAGAAGAAGGAAACAAAAAATGCATATTGCGATAATTCATTAGTAGCTTTAAAATAGTGTTTATTTATGAATATATTTGTTTTGTTTGATTTCGCTTTATTATTATACTATTATAATTACGTGTTTGACCATAAGAGGCCCACTTCCACATATGTGGCGGGAGTCCCTGTGAGAGGTGGGCTTTGTTATTGAAATAAGGAAAATTTGTATATTTTTGTATATAAAAGTAATATTCATAATAAGGTAGGAGAAAAGAAAAAAATGAAATATCGCAATATTTGTAGCGGTGCCATAGAAATAATTTGTTGATGACATATAAAATTGTATATTTTTAAAATATGTGAAGATGAAATCAATAGAAAAGCAATTGGCAACAATAGTCAGATTTGACTGATTGCCACCAAACTAAACAACAACAACAACAACAGTTACGATCATTTTCCAGAATGCCACACTCAAGCGAGCAAGGTACGCCAGAACAACGGGTTTGTTTTTGCTTGCGCTGGGGTAATTTTATGAACTATAAATAAACGTGGGAAAACGGAAAAAATTGCCGGTCTCGTCCCGATTTTCGCCCGAGTCACGAGTCACCATTGGTCGAGTCCGAGTCCAAGACCGAGTCTTTGTGGCTCGAGTCCGAGTCCGAGTCCCGAGAAATACGGACTCGAGACCGGTCTCGAGTCCGGTAAATTGCCACTTGGTCTACAACCATTTGGTTCATTCCCATTTGGTCTACTAGAAAATTATGAATCTGGCGGCTTAATTATGATTATGATTATGGATTATGATTAGGGTTAGGGTTGTGGATTAGGGTTAGGGTTAGGGTTAGGGTTAGGGTTAGGGTTAGGGTTTTGGAGGCATCAGCTAGTAGACCAAATGTGAAGTAGACCAACTGAGATTAGACCACGTGAACATAAACCTCGAGTCCGAGTCCGAGTCCGCACTCGAGTCCTACAGCACTGTTGATGATGTTCCATTTACATTTTAATCATGCTTATAAATGTGCTTGGAGCTCATTTGAGGCAATGCAAATCGAAATGAGAGCCCATAACCTCCGATCAATTCATTTTAAATGCAATATGTAAATTGCTATAGATAGTAATACATACGAATATAATTATACTCGATTTATATAGCGCCTGATATGATTGACCATCCATCGTATCTCATTAGGCACTTAATGGTTTCGAATTCAAGGTGGAATACTTCTTTACGCGTCAACACAAACCATTTTATCCCTATTTAACATATTTATAAACGAAAATATGTTGTCATGAGAAAAAAAAACTTACCCATTACTTGTGCGCTGACATTGCAAATACCACTGTAAATTTCACTCGTTTTCCCTAATCGATAATTATAATCAATACAAGCATTGGTATCATATCACAAGCGAAATCAGACTAAGTACATAGTCACTATAATGACAACGTAATTATTATGTTGTCTACCTCCATATAGTTTCATCGTGCTTTCGGGTAGTATAATGCACAATTGGCTACCAGCAGTAGTACTCCAAGCTCTATATCGGAGATGTGTACTGTATAAAGCAGTACACCACACATATTTTTGTCGGCTCATCGTACCATGAACATAATCATAAAAGAAACGAGTTTGTATCCACAATTATTGTACTTCGTCATTCAGGCGGTATACTAAATATCAGCTGCAGTATTATGTCCCGCGATTATGTTATTCAGTAAAAAAATATACACGGAAGCTCGGGGCGAATTCGCCCCCAAAACGGCCCAAAAGCGCCTTCGAAATATGGGACACAATTTGCACGATATAATGAGGTCAATGTGGAAACGAATGATATAGCAAGTAATTACCGATTTATGCATTCATTGAAACAAATGAGTCGGGTGGTTAGAAATTATTTTGGTTGATTTGACGTGGATTGACCCGTTTGTATAATTTGTAGTATTTCGATATGTGTATTTTATAATGCATTTTAAAACATGATGATATGGTGAATACTAAATCTCCATTATTCAAGATGAACAAATATAGTCTTCAAATATTGATATTGCTCTGGCTAGACATTATTTATTATGCAAATAAGGTTTTTGTTCGATGGAATCAAACACGTCATGTACATGATATTATATCCTCTTGTGTGTGTATTTTAGTATTGCGTGCATTATTGTTAGGTTATTATACGTTCATGGGGAATTACTGTGCAATTTAATTATGGCACCAATTTTATACTAATAAAATACCCCATTGAGTTGAATATTCCACGGATTTTTTTTTTTTATCAAGCACATGCGCAGTTGCATTTGTGACCCAACCCATCAATCGCATCCATTAGTACGGGGGGGTGTTTCACTAAGCTTAAGTCATGCGTAAAGTCATGCGTAAAGTCATGCGTAAGTCCCTAAGTCCTGCGTAACTAAGTGTGACTCTAAGTGCATCTTACAAAGGCATGAGTCATGCGTAACTGCCTCGAGTCATGCGTAAAGTTACGCATGGTCCTGATCATGCGTAAGTACCATAGAAATAATGTGTGTACTGCTAAGTCCAACTTAGAGCCATTTATGCATGTGTATAATGCACAAATGTTTCATACTGCAACAACATGGCCGCCAGACTAGATGAAGAAGTTCGTAGAGGTCTCAGACGTGAGCGGATTTTTAGGGATAGAAATCATCCACTGGATGCATACCGCGATGTTGAGTTAAGGAAGAGGTACCGTTTCAGCAGGCGAGGCTGCATGTTTCTCCGGGACCTGCTACGCGCAGACCTTGAACCTCGAACAGCACGTTCCCATGCACTACCAGCCATGCTCCAAGTGTTCGTAGCTCTGGCATTTTATGCTTCGGGGGCACTGCTGACTACCATTGCAACAATGCATGGAGTCAGCATTGCAACGACGTCGAGGGCTATTCGGCAGGTAGCCCAAGCTCTGCTTCGGCGGAAAAACCACGTGAGTCTACACTTGGTTTCTTGAAATCTTTCTTTCTGAATAAACTAAACTCTAAGAGTCTAAAGAAATTTAAAAATCCAAATGCAAGTTCGTTCTTCAAATTAAATCTGAGTGAGTGTCATTGTATCTGTCATTTACATTGTTTAATTTGTTATTTCAAGTTTTTGTTTGAAGTACAATAACAAAATCACACAATTTACTTGCCCCGCAACAAGCAAGTAATATCCGACTGAGTAACCGATAGTCGATTTGGCATTGGATCGAGAAATCTAGCACTACACTAGTCATTAGTGTCATTATTATGATTATGAATTTAATATTGACAAAGTCAAAATTAAAACGCTAAGTGAGTCGCTTGATTTGTTGATATTATCCGACATGATATTATATTATCTGACATAAATAACCAATCAGTAACATGAATAACTAATATTCATAAAATGTATATAATAGCTGTAGAGACAGCCCATTAACGATTGCCAACACCGTAGGTTAATGTAGCATAAAACACAGTTTTTGTTGCCTAAACTCTAAAGTGCTAAACCGTGTCAGTCCCACGCATATACAAACATGTTACTAATATAGTAATATCACGTCGGTCGGTCATTGACATTTGATTTATTGACATCGTCAATGCTAGAATTCAAATGAAGTCTATAGTCACCTCATATTTCACGTATTCATATTTCAGTTCATCAAGTTCCCACAGAGGGACAGAGGGACAGAGATGTTCAACGAAATCGGGAAGCCTTCTTCGAGGTGGCAGGATTTCCTCGCATCGTCGGGGTGGTAGACGGAACTCACGTGCATCTACACTGCAGCAAACTTACGGACGAGGAAGAGCACCTTTACGTCAACCGTAAACACCGGCACAGCATCAACGTGCAGTTGATCTGTGGGCCCGATTTCAAGATTACTGGCGTGTGCGCAAGGTGGGCATACAAGTACAACTAGTACAAGGGTGGTGCCAAATATGCCCATATGTCCCCAGGCCCCACCCCACCCTCAAATTGTAAAAACAAACAAACATAATTGATTTATATAATGATAAGAATTGTAATGTAATTATGATCATCTTATGACCAAGTATACATGTAGGAAGCTAAAGGGGGGGGGGGGGGGGGGGGTGAAGACCATCTGATGAGTTGATACTGAATACAAAGTGAACTCGAGACCGGCATCAAAATTGGACCTTGGGGAGGAGTGCATACACCCCCCCCCCCTTTATGGGAGTTATATTAATGTCTATTTTTTTCACTGTATAGCCTACATATTTTGAGATTAATTGATCATTATTTTATATAATCCTCATTTCAATTATGAAGGTTTCCAGGGGCAACGCATGACAGCAGAGTCCTGCAGATGAGCAGGATTGGCGTGAAATATCGCCAGGGCCGTCTTCAGGGAATTCTTCTAGGCGACTCTGGATATCCCCTGAAAGACTGGTTGATGACGCCAATTCTCAACCCTGCCACCGACCCTGAACGAGCATACAACCGGTATGTACACAATAATTATGCACCTGTAAAGTGTCAGATATTGCCCAAAATGACATTTGAGACTTTAATCCTTTACCAAAATCATTGTATCATAGGCCTACCGGGGAGGTGGGGGTGCTAACCACCCCCCCCCCCTTACCTTTGATGATAAAATTACTACTTTGGAGGGTTTGAACAACCACCCCCCCCCCCGCCTCTTTACCACGTTGACCATCTTGGCTTCAACATTTCTTGATGGACCCCCCCCCCCCCCCCCCCCCGCCTTCAGTCTAAAAAATTTTTGACATATTCCGATCTCGGCCTCAACATTTTTTTTACCAATCTCGGTCTCTGTAATTTTGGTCGACGACCCCACTTGAAATCATAGGGATGTGGTAAGCTGGGCCAGTGTTAATAATGATAATAAAACATAATCATAATCAAAAAGATAATTCCAAATATCTCTTCTCCTCATATATATGCAAGGATAGATTTCTCGATCAAATCTTACTACAAAAACAAAATTTAATATTTGCATAATTTCAGAATTAGGGAAAATAAAGTATGGAATCAGAAACGACAGCACAAATATGATTATATGATTTTTACAATATAAACCGTCATGTTATTTTCGTCATTTTGGTTGTTATCATTTTTTGCAGCGCCCATGTGAAAACCAGGGTGAAGATTGAGATGGTGAATGGGCAGCTCAAGCACAAGTTTCGGTGCCTCCTTGGGCAAGGCCTGCCCATGGAGCCCACAAGGGCATGTGATGTCATCGTCGCCTGCTGTGTCCTCCACAATGTGGCCAAGATGCTGAATGAGCCTCCAGATCTTGAAGAGGAAATTGCTGTGCCGGATGATCACGATGACGAAGACGAAGACGAAGACGAAGACGCTGACGACGCCCATCGCCGTGCCAACAATCTTGGGGGACAGATTGCTCGTAGGCACATCGTAAACAATTTCTTTGTTTGAATGAGTATGAAATATGTATAATTTCATGTAAACAGTGGAATAATTATTGTTGATGTGTATATGTTTATCTCTCAGACTCTCACCATTTTTTCTCATGTATCATCATCAACCATATCTTTGTTCGGCTCTCATACCATTAAGACTAATAAGAGTAATAATATAAATATCCATGCTCACATATTCAGTGTCAATATTTACACACAACTTTATTTGTCCTCTTAAGAATTTCAGAAATTCAGAAATTAATAGGAACATAATGTGATAGTAGTATAACCAACTGGCAAAAATATGAACAACACTTTGAACTGATAAAAAAACTGTATACATGATCTTGCAAACCAGCATGACAACTTTTGGGATATCGTTAGAGAGCTGAAATATAAAATCTATGAGCTTGTTTAAACGTTTGAGAGTAGGAATTTAAAGGGCATCAAGCGTGGGGATGCTACACAGCGGGTCGCCATTTTGAACTGGGTTAGTTTGCGCGCACCGCATGACACTGAGCTAACGTGCATCACGCACCGTGCGCAACGTGTACTTAAGATGGCGCCACGCATCTGATTTGACGAATCTGAAGTACCTTTAAGATATATATGTTGGTGGACCCGTTGCATATCTGCAAACCCTAGCTGTGTCTGTACTTGATGTTCACAAACAAAATATTACATTGATTATGGTTTTAAAGCACAATTAATGTGTGTCAATCAGATTTGTGATATATATTAGGTTGCTTTTGTATTTCAACTTGGACTAGGATGAAAGGTAATCCACGCTGCGTATATTCAAAGTAAAAAGGAAATTGACATTTAAAGTAAGACTACAAATATCGCTCAGTTTTTCTTGCATCCTTTGTATCACTATGAACTGTAAAACTGATGTATATAGTCTACTTGTGGCTGAGGGAATGTCTCGCAATGACAGACAATATCTTTAAAGCATGTCTCATTGAACCTGTTGAATGAATTGTAAATAAATTGTGAATATGTATATATATATATATATATGAATATCTCATATTAATCAATTCTACCATCTGAGTTTCTATGTAATTATCGAATTTGTAATATTCACTAATATATTTTTTCAAACTACATTTCCAGGTAGCAAACAAACGTTGGTCCATCGTTGGACCAATGCTGGTCTTTGACTAGCAATGTTGGACCAGCAATGTGTTGCGTACACCCAAATGACGCTGGTACAATGGTTAATCCATCATTGGTCCCACAAGTTTGTCCAACGATTATGGGTTACGAGTTTCCAACGTTGGACCAACGCTGGTATTCAACTAGATTTCAACTTCCAATGAGTTGCAAGATTCCAACGTTGGCTTGCTACCTGGGTTTTAACTACAGACACTCACTAGTACAGTGAAACCTCTTTATAAAGTGATCATTTATGAGTTACCCAATATAGTTATGTAATTTTACTGGTTAAGATTCTATGTATTTTATTATTTTTAAGCCCTGATAAAACAGGGTATATTCAATTGCTCATTATAATGAGGTTTCACTGTACATACATGGTAAGCTATAACTCTGAGTACAGAGACAAGCACTGCATAACAAGGATGATAATGCAATACAAATATTTTGTTTTATGCTGTCCTCTAGTTCTCAGAGGCAATAATAATTTATTTTAATAAATTATTTACATATATATATTATTCATTATTCATAAATAACTCTAAATACTTAAATTCACAATATAATATTCCATAAATAAGTACATTAATTAATAACAACAATTGATATACCTTGAATTGACATGGAAGAGCACAAGCAAAAAGAGTTAGAGAACTCTGGAATGCATTGTGATGAGAGCTGCGGGGGGTGCCAGAGGGACTGGCAGGAGACAAAGACCAAGGCGTTGGCCTACAGAGTTAAAAAAAAGGCTGTGGATATGTTGTATTATTCCACACACACATATTATAATTATCATCATATAATTAAATATATTGTCACAAATATAAATGTGTTTATGAAAGTTTAACAAATATAACAATGGATATGTTTGGCATAAAAGAAACAATGCAGAATTCTAAAAATGTACAAACTTCTGGAGAAAATTTCCTATTAAACAGTCAGTATGCAGCATATATGGTGAACTAGAAAAAAGGGTACAATGAGCTACATATTATGGTATGGCAAGATTTAGGCTATTTAAATCACCAATTGATCACATCGGTATTATGAAATTTTAGCATTGACAAAAGAATAAGAGTTTTATTTATCAAAATAAGACTTAAAGTTTTGTATCTAATCGTTTGACAAATCTAAATAATGGGCCAGTACATAAATTACCACAATATGCTGATGTACATTAGTGGGGTAGTATTTGAGATTGCAAAATGGAACAAACCCAGTGCGGACATAATGGCCAAATTTGGGCTAGTGAAATTCAACAGGTGTGAAACATTATAACATCATCATTTCTATCATTTTAGCACTGACTAAGGTTTGCCACTGATGAGAATTGTTGGTAATGTTTAAAGGGATAGTTCAGTTCTGGTAAAGGGAGGACAGTTTGGTAAATGTTCATAACAAAAAAACTCCACCATGCTCAAAAGAAAAAATAAATTACAAATGACTAAGTAAAAAGCCTGTTATCATTCAAAAAGAGCCATTCAAACTCAAGAAGATGCGCTCTAAAAACTGATTGGGTTTGAACATATTACATACATTATTGTGCATGTAATGGTTTGTAATCAGAGAGATATAATAAAAAAACAAACTATTCAAAACTTCTTTTGAAAGCTTTTGAAAAGAGGAAGCATTTAAATTCTTTTTAAAGTTTGATTCAAAATTATGTAATAATTGTGGGGCCACACATTTATCACAAATAGTTAAATTTATGGATATTTCAGTCGTTTCTGAACCGATTTTGATCAAACAAACTGATTCTGTCATTGAAATATAATGCTCTTTCAAATCTGACACTCATTTTTTTTGTTATTTCACAAAAAGTATTATGTGCAGCTCCCTCTATAACAAAACTCAACTATCCCTTTAAACATACAAGCACTCAACAACTATGCATCTAATTGTAATAAAATATATATTGCTGCACACTGACTGTATACCGTAAAACTTCGCCTATAGGCGCTACTATATCACAGTATTAGCAGGTATTAATCAACAGCCCCAGCCGCGTCCACAAGGATCTAGTATAATGAATATGTAACTAGCCCTTTGTCAACGATCTTCGAGCAGGTCTTAATGAATATTCATGATAGCATAATCATGTAAAGTTGAGAGAACCCTATTGAACCAGTACCGCCTATAGGCGAAGTTTTACGGTATTGGAAGAAATTCTTGAAATATTGAGAAACAATAAAAAGTAACCATGCAATCCAATTGCACTTTAACTTTTTTTATCAATCACGTGACTAGAACGTGTGCGCCATAGAGTACTGCACAAATTTGATCGCCAACGCCTTTGTCTTGGTCTCTTGCCACTTCTTTCGCACCTCTGACCAGTCCCTCAGGCTCCCCCCTCCGCTCCTCATCTTTTTGGCACATGCCTCCCACCTCTGTTGCTTTTGCTCCTCCATCTTGGAAAATTGTAATTTTTACAATTGGTAAATTCAATGATAATACAGATTCTATCAAATCAAACAAAATTATTTGTCAACTCGGACTATTGTATGACAGTATACATTCTATAATTAGTATTAGGGCAATTCCACGCCAAATGAGCCAAAAGTGGAAAAATCTAATATACAACTAACGAATGGGCTTCTTGTGATAGTCAAATCTATTACCGAGTGGGCTCAAAATGATTATTACCCGAAGCGTAGCTGAGGGTAATAGTCATTTTGAGCCCACCGAGGTAATAGATTGCCTATCACAATCAAGCACATTCGTTAGTTGTTTTATATCACTCATCAATATCAGTGATTGTGTTCAGCTTATAGCAAAATAAGTGATAATCTCTGAATATTTCATAAAATCGCTTGTAAATTTTGATATAAAAATCAATCGACATTAATGAAGCCAGTATGAGCCTCCAGAACCACGGCGCATCTAATACGCTTAAAGTCATTGTTATTTTGCGCACACAATCACAAAGACGCAAAACTGAGTGCGCACCAACGCGCTGGCAGTTGCGCACATACGCGATGAATGCGTGCTAGCGCTCCCACGGATGTGCTTATTGGCTGTCTTGGCGTTCTTCTTCCCAGGGTGTTAGTTTTTACCAGTAATATCAATCACGTGACTAGAACGTGTGCGCCATAGAGTACTGCACAAATTTGATCGCGTGTGCATTTTGCTTAAACACATGATCTATGGGACGAACGCGTAACAAACTTTTAGTGTTAATTTTTTGCTAACAGCCCGGTCACATGATTGCGCGGGGATTGCGCGTGTTGTCCAAAACTATCATTTGTCAAATACAATGGTAAAACGATCTTATGAGGGATATAATCAGGATTATTTCTGATCTTGTTTATTTTTTCTGGATTATTTTTTCATAAATCATGATCACATAATGATATCTTTCAGTTTACATGATAAAAAAAAATATTGGGCGTCTCCTGATAGGAGAAATAGACACCATACATGAACCTATACACATGGGACTACACAGTGCCTATTTCTAGATTTTCTTAATTTTTTGCATTCCTTTCTAGTATTTTTCTGTTTTAAGGTTCCAAATTGGATGATTGAATATCACATTATGTGTTCAGATTAAAAATTCAGTCTTTTGAGAGCCCTAAAGTATAGTTTTAATGAGTAAAAAACTCTGTCCTTCCGTTACTGTCCTTCCGTTACCGAACAGTGAAGCAATTAACTTTTTGTAATTAATATACCAATAGACATATTTTTTTCAAATAAGTGTTGTAATACTCTTAGAACATTAGGGAATGGACTATGAGCCAATATAACATGATAGTCTTCTTAACTTCACAGATATTGGATCATAACTAAAGGACTTGAAAACCCATGTCCATTTTGCTGTCCTTCCATTACCGGCCTCATTAGTGTCCATATCTAATAAACGTAATGTAAACAAAATATTTTAAAAATAGGAAATCAAAGGTGTCCCACCAAGAGTCTCAGAAATGTAATGTACAATGATGAATCATAAGCAGGATTCTGGAATTATTTGATTGAATTTCAAAAATTTTGTCTGAATGTCCTTCCGTTACCGTGGAATTGCCCATTACAAGATAAAAGAGAAGAAATTATGTACATGGGTATGGTTAAATGATTTTAATCCACTAATCACATAGCCTTCAGATGTAATTTTTTAATTTAAATGTTTGAAATATTAACAAACTTTAAAAGTGACAGGAAATATATGATAATTTATATATAACAATAATAATTAAATCTGTATAGCGCATTATAATACAGTGTCAGTAATAATAAAGGACATTAGCTTTAGGCTTGTCTACAGGATCCACTTTGAGTTTGATGTATTAGATGTTACCTGGAAAGGACATCTTACTACACTGATTACAAACACATTCAAAAGACTTACCCTCTTCCCACAGAATCCCTGCCTGCCAAAGAGGGCATTCATGTTCTCCCCCACATAGTCTATCATCGTACTTATCTCCTGCTCCGAGAAGTTGGCCTTCCTCACTCGTTTCTACAAAGAATACAAATTGTAAATTTACGTATTTAAGTGACAGGTGTTATGATGGTATTTTACTCAAATACATTTAGAAATATTTAGTAGATTGTTACAACTAGTTGAAATCTGAATTATAAAGGAGTCCACAACAAATATGCAGAGTCAGTGCAACTTGATTTCTCTCTCTTCACCAAAACCACATTCCTCATCAACTTTATACATATTGAATAAGCAGTGCTGTCCCCTGTAAAAACAAGTGGATTTTTATTTTCAAGTGACATCTGTACAAAACTAAATTAAGGATACATCTGCAATGTAAATTAGGTATAGGCTACAGCAATATTACCATGACCCACCTACAGGACAAGAGGTTAACTGCATATACTGCATTAACCCCTTACTCCTTTGCCTGTAAAAAACATGTTAGTGAAACCTGCCCTCATTGTCCAAGAAAACACTGGGGAAATCCCTGTCTTCCTAGCCTCAAACTAGATGTTTTTCACACTATTGTCCAATTTGATGCTGACATTAAATAATGGTCTGTTTGGCTTTGTTAGCTGTTAAACTTCTAAGTAGTTCAAAGCTGGTTGTAAAGAATTCCTTAGAGTCACAAACTGACCTACATTCATTGTTATACTTTGGAATACAATACAAAAGCTATTGTCCTGTCCAGACAACTATTGAAATTCTATCTATTCACACTTTGCAGACACAACATAAATTGTGTAATCCTTCTTGGCACTGGCTTCCATTGTAATCGTATCATATTATTGTAGTTTCAGGAGGAATTTTACTGGGAAGAAGCCTAAACATGTAAACAACTGGTCTACTTTTGTATTTAGAGCCGAGAGGGTAGTACAGCTTTGAGGAGATCCACTCTTCCCACTGAAGATCAGAATTTCTCAAATAGGAATTAAAAGTACTTTTTACATGTAAGTTTCAAATTGTGTTTAATTCTACCCTCCAACTATCCACAGTTGATTAATTTGGTGAGATAATACTTTATCATAGCTAGAGATAGTTTTACATTTTTGGTAAATCTCACAAATTTGTTTACTGTGCTTTCTATATGGCATTGGTCCTAGGGTGACCATGACCATGTATGAATGTTCAATTAGATATGTTGATTTCGGGCCTTTCGGCACACCAAATACATTTTCTTGCAAATACTTCCAAAGATAAAAAAGAAGCGTATTTTATTTTCAAATTTAACACAAAAACAATATGTCTACACCTAGGCCTAGCCCTGGCCTTGGCTAGACTGAAAATCATGGTGATTATTATTTACCTTCGCTTTAGTCGGCTTGGTCTTGGATGAGCAGCTAGGACCAGCTTCGCTGCCATCTGCCATGTTGTAACTTGTGCAGAGCCAGAGATCAGAGCTAGAAATAGAAAGGTAAAAATGTAAAAGTAAATATAGACTAGAGGTCAACATATTAAACCCTGATAATACTAAAGAACTATTTATACTACTAGAACTCTGACTTAGGAGTAGCAATATGGTTGAAATGTGATGTTACAAATTTACGTGGTAAAACTAAATGTCTGAGAGTTTATATTTATAAATCAATTCATATTGTTGACAAACTCCCGAGTTCCACCACACATAGCTAAGTTACAATCAAACTGTAGTAAGTAGTTAGTATATTCATTATTGTAATGTAGGCCAAATCGTGGTTTAGGTCCCCCTCTGTTACGTCCGTGAGCTCACTCTCTGTGTACAAAGTCTACTTGGATTAGGTCCCCGTCCTTAACGAAATGAACGCAAGTGAATGGAAGGGGTGGACTAAAGTAAGAGAATGCCGTGGACTAAAGTAAGAGAATGCCGTAATGTCTACGGAGAATAAAATTAATAAAATGGATATTCAGAAAAAATGTCAGACATCATTTCCCGAAGAAAACGAAGCGTCCAAAGACCAAAGCCAAAGCCAAGGCCAAGGCACAAGGCGTTAAATGCGCACATACGGCAGCGCACATGTCAATGACATTCCCATGTAAAACATTCACGTTCTACTATAGATCGACAAATCTATCGCTTTCATGGCCTTTTTGACATTATTATTGTTATTTTCACTGTCGGCATTCTAGCGATAGACGCGACCGATACGCGGTGCCTTAAGAGGCAAGAACACCGTAGCTCTACAGTAAAAGTTACTTACGGAAAATCATTTTTTTTTGCACATAAAACACAACATATTTAGTATTTTGAGCGACATTTGTAGCCCTATCAATACATTTAGGGCTGTTATAATACTTTAACTCACCGATCTCGTGTGTCACTATACATGTCATTCTATAATTACGGCGAATTGTGAGATTTTCCACAATTTTCCATCACTCTTCGTCGGTCTTTCGCCGTTCAAACTGCCGTTATCGTACATAGATGCAATAATTACGGTATCGCTAGCGTGCACACAAAAAAAAAAAAAAAAAAAAAACGACGCAAAATTTAAATGAGTTATTTGACTTGACAAACTGTTACCGCTACCGAATAATTATTGGAATCACTGGCCCACAATTATTTGCTAAAAATGTAGCGGTAACAGTTTGTCAAGTCAAATAACTCATTTTAATTTTGCGTCGTTTTTTTTTTTTTTTTTTTTTGTGTGCACGCTAGCGATACCGTAATTATTGCATCTGTGTACGATAACGGCAGTTTGAACGGCGAAAGACCGACGAAGAGTGATGGAAAATTGTGGAAAATCTCACAATTCGCCGTAAGCCCGTAATTATAGAATGACATGTATAGTGACACACGAGATCGGTGAGTTAAAGTATTATAACAGCCCTAAATGTATTGATAGGGCTACAAATGTCGCTCAAAATACTAAATATGTTGTGTTTTATGTGCAAAAAAAAATGATTTTCCGTAAGTAACTTTTACTGTAGAGCTACGGTGTTCTTGCCTCTTAAGGCACCGCGTATCGGTCGCGTCTATCGCTAGAATGCCGACAGTGAAAATAACAATAATAATGTCAAAAAGGCCATGAAAGCGATAGATTTGTCGATCTAGTTCTACTACTACTACTGTAGACAGTCAGAGTCAGTTAGTTCGGTAAAACTGGTAGTACTAGTACTAGTAGTACTAGTAACTATTACTAGTAAAGTAGTATTACTATAGTATTAGTAATTAAGTAATACAACACAACCTTTTGGCGTTTTGCATCGGAAAGAGGCTTCTTTTTTGGAAGGGTAATCTAAAACTTTAAAGTTGATCACGATTTGGAGAAAAATTGGTCAATTCTTGAAGATATTTTACATCGAATGTGTTCTTTATGAGTTTAAGCAGCTGCTCGTATTATTTCCACTTTGATTGTATGAATGATGTATCGTTTGTTTTGTGCCGCCAAACTATCGCCGGTATCCGGTGACACATTTTTCCAACACACACATGTATATCTACATGTGGGACTGTACAACGAACTAGGTCACTTTAGGTGAAACCGTTTTTGAAATGACAACGTTATAGTTGCCTATAACTTTCACATTAAGAAAACATGCAATCTGATTCGAAAAGTAGCGCTGCAAAGCAGCACAAATAAGACATTTGGAAGGAGATATGAAATTATTTACTTCAAGAAAACATACATTTACTACGACAACTTACCGAGTAATTGTTTCACAGGCGAACGCAGACGACAAAGTTAAACGCGGGATCGGCGAAGATACAAATGTTCGTGTTTATAGCATTATGCTAATTACTTACTCATGCATATTCATGATATGCTAATGTTTCAGGCTCGTACTAGAAGATTAAAATATTTTGAGTCGCACTTAGCCTAAGAGCGACTTTGTGAGACGCACGTAACTTTCCCGTTCAAGTCGCTCTTAGCCTAAGTTGATCTTAGCGATTTTGCCACTAAGTGCGACTCGTAAGTGCGACTCTTAGTGAAACACCCCCATAGGCATGGTAGGCAAGATGCCGATTTAAAGGACAATGAAATCCAGACAAATTGTTGTATGAACTATAAGACACTAAATAAATGAATAGTTTCTGAAAATTTGAGCACAATCGGTCAAGAAATAAGAGAACCATGGCTCTTTGAAAAGAGCCATGTATTTCTTCGAGTGACTCAAATTGGCAACGCACTCTGGCAAAGTTGTGGACAACTCCCCATACATTTTGTACACAACATTTCAGTTTTGTTCAATTTTCTCAAAATTTATGTTTACCCTTCGTTCGAGTTCAACATATGTTTTGTAGAATGCTTTTATACATAACATATCATGAGTTGGGGGAATGGAAAAATGTGACTATGAAGAAAACTGTAAAAATGATAACATTTGTGTACAAAACATATAGGGAGTTGTCCACACACTTATCAGAGTGCATTACCAATTTGAGTTCCCCATAGGAATAAATGGACATATTCAAAGAGCCGTAGTTTTCTTGTTTCTTACCCGATTATGCTCTAACTTTCAGAGAGTATTCTTCTTAATCTCTTCAAGACTATGAAAGCAACATTTTGCTTTGGTTTCATTGCCCTTTAAGGATGTAATGATATCTCAATTGTATCAAGGTAATGTGCTTTGATTTGATTTAACTTTATCTGGGCGCAACCGAGCGTGCACTGTCTAACAAAAGCGGACTATAACCGCTTTTGTTGAATCTGCTGTTATGACAGTGGTTGTATAACCCGCTTTTGTTAGTGGCAATCGAATGACGTTTCATACTATGGGAGTCCAATGGGACAGTTGGAAAACATGGCAGCCTCCAGTGTTCAGTCAGATGATAGTGGCGATAGTGGTTTGAAAATAATGTATTATTATCATTATTAGGCACTTTTTAGTTATGGTAACAGTAAGCGAAAATGCCAACGTGTGGCTCCCCTTTAGTTCAGGAGGAAAGAAAGGATCCCTCGATCTGTTGACTCGTGCAATATGATCTAACCAATACTAATCTGCATTAATATAATAAATGCAAATCCTGGGTCAATTACAACGGCGGCGGTGGGGGAGGGGGGAGGAGGGGGGGGGGGGGGGGGGGGGCTCACCAAATGTGGGCAAGAGGGGCAAGCGTTGAGTTTAACTACATGCTATTATGGAGAGATGGAGGTCGTTATGAATGAATTTTACATCAAATCAAACGACGAATTTAAAGCATTAAAATGATTTTTGGACGCTTCCGATTCTTTTTATTAATCCAGCATATAACCTGTTTTATAGAGAATAAAATACATATACATGTATATAGTAATTTGTTCTAGAAATCAACTTGTATATCAACTGGTATATTTACAGTAAATAATAATAATAATTATGAACATTTATATAGCGATACTGCGCTTAAAGTGATCCATGTAAAGTGTCAGATATTGCACAAAATTACATTTGAGACTTCAATCCTATATCAATATCATTGTAAAATACAATTAGAAGATTTGTGAAAGTTTGGAAGAAAACGTCCACTGTTTACCTAGTGAAAACAACGAATATTGAGTTCATATTTCATCACCGAATATTGATGGCCTGCCGTAGATTTGTTGCAGTAATAATCGTCCGTTTGACGATATCCGCACCCGTGTATACAGACGGTACAGAATTTGCGCACGCTCAGCTCAACGACTCGTCGTGCTGCCGAAGGTTTCGGCTACTCCACAGGCCAGAGTCCGTGATCGCGTGGCACGCCGCCGGCCGCGGCCGGGCGTGTTCAACTACGGCAATTGTACGTTTTACCAAAAGCGTTAGCTAACGCTTTTGAAATGATGATTTTCAATGATAATTATCTTCATACTGAAGGGACATTTGACAAAATCTAACCCTATTTTATTCTTCTCTTACCATAAGCTAAACAACACGGCAGAAGAGAACCGAGGAAGCTCCAAGTAAATTTCGTGGAGTTAGACACTTTACATGGATCACTTTAAATAATTATTTAATTATTATTACCCATGGACGGTCATCAGGTCCATTTCAAACACACCACACAATGATGTAGGCTTTTACATTTTGTGGCCAAACATTTATTCCAATCGGATATATTTATGGATATTTCATTTTTTTCTGAACCGATTTCAATAAAAAAACAAAACTTTATTTTGTCTTCAAGATCATGTGGTCTTTCACATGTTACTTAATTTTTCATTAAATCACAACTAAATAATTTTTGATGCGTCCTCTAACCAAAACGTCACTAACCCTTAAAATTATACTTTTACTTCATATTTACATAACGAAACTTAAGTACATAGGTAAACTATCATAGTTATCTGAATTTTGTTTTTGTTGAATTTTGTTTGTATTACACTGTATATCCTGCAAACGATCCTATATTCTTTTAACCTTACATTTGTGTTCACGTTTTCAGTACCTTTAATTAATCGTTTATTGAAAACTTATTTCTAACGAAATTTCCCCAGTTATTTGTCGACAACATGCACTCGTCCAGAACAAAACTTTATTTCTGTATTGATTTTAGGACAGAAGAAAATAAATAAGTATAAATTGAAAGTCACGAAATGCATCAAACTCTTTTAAAACGTGACATATCTGATAACTGTTCTTAAAAATAAAAAAACAAATGGACAAGATTAAAAAATAATATGCTAATAATGTTTACAAAGATAATACTACCGCTGTAAATTCGACTTTCTTATATTCAGTCGTTTCCAGAAACTTCTTATCAATAATAATATTTCATCAATAATTACTACACAGTGTATACAAGTTGATAATGATCACTTTCACCTTTTCCCATCCTCCTAGCGTAGTCATATCATTGTCTCAAGCACCTAGCTCTAAATTTCAACCAAACTGACCCTATTAGCTAAAACTTCCAAAAAACTTGTTTGGCTTGAAATTGTCATCGAATACATTACAGATGCAATCAAACAACGACATCATGTTCAAGTTTTTAACAATGCGACGCACTTTGAAACTTTAGCAACAAAACCGTATCTAAAAAATAATATTTACTATTAGCGCAACTGTGAAATGAGGTTACAAGTTGGTACTGTTTTATTGAACATAATGCCATTTGATTGTGGATGAAACGTTATTATTTACATTTTTGGCAATAGTCGATAGCTGTTTGCTTTTTGAAAAATACATCATTATAAAAAAAAAAAAATACAGAATAGCGAAACGACACTGACACTAATTGGTTTTAAAACTACAGTCAAGGTAAGAGTGATATAAAACAAGTATATTAATCACGAGAACAACAATTAAAAAATTTCCCCTTGGCATTATATCATTATTTGATTGATTGCAATAAGAGCGTCGAGTAAAAATTATGTATTATTATTCTAGCATTGCATATATTTGTAGTGATACAATTCAATGACGCGTTTGAATTCGAACGGTCTCTATAATGTATTCGGCTCGAGAAAATAAAGTAAAACAGTCCTATATAGCTGACAAACAGTTGCATGACTATTACTTTTTTGTAATATAATTGAGAAATAATATATTACTGAAATACATAAAAAATACAACACGAGAAAATGAGAAAATATTAGGTAACATAATTGTAGCCATGAATGGGAATGAGATAAATAATATGTATTACTCAAACCAAACAATTTGAAACAACAATAATTGCACGATCGTATATATATCATCAGTCATTTCAGTATCGACGATAATGTTAAATGCCTTTATCTTAGATTAATGGGTTCGTAACTGTATTAAATATAATCTATACAGTCGACATTATAAACATATTATTTATCTAGCCTTGATATTTCAGCCCATGGACTACAAGAACCGGGTGTGTTGTGTACAAAGTCTAAGGAGATTTCAGAATCTCGAAGGGAACTGGTTAACAAGTTATTGATACATAAGACGATGTACTAAAGCCGTTGTCCAATACATGGTTTTGAAATCATAATCAGATCGTTTGTTTGTTAATATTCATTCCAATTAAAACACAATAATTATTATAAGTGACAAATCGGTAGTTCAGAAAGCTCGATTTTAGTGACACTTGACACTGAATGCCGCTACTAGTCTTGTATTTTAAACGTTGATGCTTGCATGGGTCGTAGAATGCCGACATATTTACGCGATTGGGGGAACGAATAATCAAATTAGTAGGCACACCGACGACTTCTTCTCCTTCTTGCTTGAAGTAGAATCGTTACTGGGAGGCCGATCCTGTGCGCCATTCTGCAGCTGATTAGGGGTTGACATCCGCTGATCATCATGATCTGCTTGGGGCGTGTCGAAAGTTGAATTGGCAGGTTGATCGTCCGTTTGTGGTTTAGAGTTATTAGACGTATTTGGAGGAGGTGCTGCCAGGGTCGGGTTAGCTGTTGAAGTTTTTGGGGCATCCTCATCAGCGACTTTAGGTGCCTCCTCTGCAGCTGCTGTCTCCGAAACATTCTGCTTTTGCGCCATATCAAGTGTCGGCTGTGCGTGCGCCTGTATCTGGGACAACAGTTCATTGAACTTTTCATCGTCGAAGCTCTGCTGGCTGGTCTCCTTGGTGAAGTCGATGTAGAGGAGTTGTGTCAACGTCATGCTCATTGGTCCTTCAGGAGGCCACGTCATGTCCTCCAGCAGCAGAGGAATGATTGGTTTACGCAACGCGTCTGACAGACTCACTTCTCGACGGCAGTTAGCTGAGAGGGCGTACTTCGGTGTAACACAAGAAAGTACAACCTGTGTGCGAATGAAACGAAGATATAGAAATGCAAACAATTGTACCAATGACCTACTAATTAATGCTGGGAATGAAAGTAAACGATGTCGCATTAGTTCGTTTTCACGGGTCACATCTTATTTACATCGGAGTTCAAAAACAGCCTGAGTATGAAAAGATAGTAAGACCCATTTTAGGTAGAAATTCGTTCAAATTCGACACCTGCCAATTAATCATGTCTCTCGAATTATCGCTATTTTCGTCAACATCAAATTCAGCCAGCATTTTTGCCTTAATATTCAAAGTACAAATCATACCTTTGCATTCCTGACTCCTTTGTCAATCTTGGAATAGAGTGGATCTCCACCACCCATCTGGTTGATATCCAGCCAACAGTGGTAGCCCAGGCCAGTGAGACGTGAGAACAGTCTCTTGATCTCGGGCTGTTTACCCCACTGGTAGGAGATGAAGACAGATGGGGGCTCGCTGGGCTCCTGGAGAAAGGGAATACACAGAGTAAATCGAGTTAACCTTTCCCCTACTACATTTTGCGATACCCATAGCCATGATAGGGTTAACATGGTGCTCACCAGGTTCCCGTATGGATAATGATGCTTGCTTGATTGATTGATTGATTGATTGATTGATTGATAGATTGATTGATTATTGATTGATTGATTGATTGACATCGTTGAGGAACATTGACATTGTCATCATCTACATGTACGTATGATTATCATTAGTGACATTGGATTTACCAATGTTGCTGAAAGATATATCGCATATTGATAGAGGACAATGGCGACTGTCGGAATATCTGGTGAGAGAAAATGCACCATAGGTATGGATGGAAATCACGAGGTCAACTTGAACATTTAATTTTCCGGTATGCTTTTTACTTTACTTGCTTGGCCACCATGGCCACTGGCATTTATAATGATGAACACACTTATGATGGTGTAATTTGTGATAGCATTGATTTTTTATAATGGTGATAATATGATACTACAAGTCTAGACAAACTATACAAACAGTAATTGGATTGACTGAAATGCCAAGCAAACTTAGGGCTGGTGGTAGGCTAATGGTATGACTTAATTGCTTGCTGGAAACTTACATCTCCTGTGCTTTGTTGAGTCGCCTGTCCACTGCCCGATTCCTGTGAGACCTTCTTCGTCACTACTGGTGCGTCTTGAACCTCTGGTATCCAGTTCTTGTATTCTGTTCACAAATAATAAGACCAATTAGCTCAGTATATTTTATACTAAATGCATATAACGCACTTCTTTATTTCGGTATCCACATGCCATTGCATTGTTATGATAAGACTCGGCTGATAATCAATTGCTGGTAAATAATTTGTCATGCGGAAATCAATAAACATGATAAAGGTTGAACATCCTTATGAACGTGTACATTACTTCATTAATTTAAATAACAACACCAACACCAACAACAACACTTACAACAAAAACAACAACAACATCATCATACATTTAAAAACGAGTATCACGATACCGACCTTCTGCCACCATGCTCTGGTCCGGGTTGACATGGTACGAAATCTGACCCAGCAGCTCTGAAAATTTGGCGTCATCCCAGAACTTCTCTCCTCTCACGTATTCCTTGTCATTGAAGAACTGGATGTAGAGAAGCTGAGC
The DNA here is from genome assembly GCA_037951105.1 of Echinarachnius parma. Lineage (NCBI taxonomy): Eukaryota > Metazoa > Echinodermata > Echinoidea > Clypeasteroida > Echinarachniidae > Echinarachnius > Echinarachnius parma. The sequence goes on from JBAMJV010002702.1 coordinate 165,404, forward strand.
AAACAGCATGCTCATAGCGCCCTCCGGTGGCCATGGAGTGTGGTCGATCAGAATTGGTATGATTGGTTTGTTCAGCAGGTTGGCCAAGTTGACCTGTCAAGGGGGAAATCGATAATTTTCATTTTCGTTATGCACTGATTTGTGATTTATGTAGTAGTTTGAATAAACATAATGTGTTTGCAATTATAATCACATTAAATACCATTAATAATAATTAATTTTAAGAATAAACTGACATCAGAGCATCAATTAGCAGACAGTAATGTTCCCTCTATGAATAAGTTGGTCCAACATGTTCAAAGGCCCTTAAGACACGCTACCATTTAGGACCGGCAGTATTACTAATTGCCCCTAAAGTGTTGTCTACCAACGACCCGTAGTCATGCAACAGCTGCATGATCAACTCACCTCTTTGTTACAGTTCTCCGAGCTGGAGTACTTCTCCGTGACCATACAGAGGACGAGCTTGGATGAGCGCATGCCCTGACTGATCCGAGCAAACAACTGGTCACCTCCACCCATTTGACCAATGTCCATCCAGCAAGGGAAGCCCGCCCTCTCTAGATGATGCTTGATGGCTTTGACCTCTGGCTGGTGGTCCCACTGGTAGCTGAGGAACACCACAGGGGGTTTCTCCTGGTCGTCAGAGGGTGCGCGGGGAACCAGCATCTCTGGTGATGAAAGTTTCAGTTCAGATGATTGTTAAAGATTGCACTGTTTTGTTCAGGGTCAACAATTTGAATGTTGTTGTGTCAATAAGTCTTCCAGACATAAAGACAGATTTGTCACTGAGTATCTCTGGTGATGAAAGTATCAGTTCAGATGATTGTTAACGATTACACTCTTGCTAGAAATCTCACATTTGACTATCATTGTGTCAATGAGTCTTCCAGACATACAGATTTGTCACCAAGCATATGTGATGATGGAAGTGTCAGTTCAGAAGATTGTTAATGATTACAATATCATGTTCAAGATCTACAATCTATCTATGGCATGATGCATTTCTCAATATTGCAGGATCTGGAAATTCCTGCGGTAGCTGTGCTGGTAATGTCCCTTTTATCGCAAGTTTGGGCTAGATCTAGTTTGGAAAAATATCGAGAAGTGAATCAAGCTTGGTCTCTATTTGTTCTAATCTAGCGTTCATGCTTTGTTCTATTTGTTCCAATCGATCGTCTAAGCAGCTCTGCTGTTGTTGGATGATTCTTTGTTCTCGTTGGATGTTTATGATGCCTTGATGGATCCTACTTTCAAACGTCACTTCCTCGTTCAATGATGATTTCGATTGGTGATGTTCAGCTGATTTAGTTGATTTACCTGTTAACATAAGTATATTCTTAAATGGCATAAATACATTTAAATATTAAACCACCACCACTCAACTGGACCCCACATTCAACCCTACATTCAATTTACTTAATTACACAAACAAAACCTACAGGTTTCTAATTTTACGGTAGTCCGATAAATCATTACAAAGTTATAGGCAGGCCTATGCTGAAAGTATACAAGAAAGAACACTCTTTCTCTACCTCTAAGAAAAACACCAACCTGAAAAGGACAATCTGTTTGCCAGAGTGCATTTCGACCTTGTATTTACATATTATGTGGAGAAGACGCAAATGCAATTAAGGAGATACATGGGTAACTGACCTGCTTCCTCGAGGGACTGGTTGATGATTTCTGCTGCATCGGTTCGACCCATGTCCTCCAGGGCACTCAGTATGGCATACGTTGCATCGCTGCTCTTGTGTGTTGTGTACCATTCAGCAAGGATCGCCATGGTCGGATCTGGAGACAGAGCCCAGTTGCGGATGTCCTCACCCGAGTAACCGAGTCGAACCGCAAGGTACCGCCAGTCGTGCTCATGCTCTGGGTTTAGGAGCTTGGAAACGTCACGTGACCACTTCGGAGCGTTGGTGATTGTCTATGTAGAGTGGGAAAGAAAAGATTTCATAGAATACTATATGTATTTAGATTTATACAATATTTTTACAATAATGTCTGCTACATCCAAGTGTCTTTGCGTCTTCTCAGCTCAGATCCATTTTTTCCCATTTTCCACAATTTGCCAGCCTGAGGTCACATTTGAACTCGTCTTGTAAAACAACTTCACCATTCTAAATATATACAAGCACGTCTATTTACAATGATAGATGCAACCAATTCATATGTACTTTTTAACGATACAACCATAAGAACTGAAATGAAAAGGGTATTACTTTGCCTGCTGAGGACTGAGCCAAGAATCTATACATTATAAAATTGTCTCCACCGGTTTCAGATGACATACCTTATGATCGATCTCTTCCACCTTCTCCACTGTCTCATCGACGACTTCCTTGAGTTCGTCCAGTCTTTCTCCCTGTTCATTGACCTCGTTCTTCACATTCTGGATGTCATCGCCCTGCTGAGCCACGGTCTCGTCGAGTATCTTGACGTCATTTTCAGTGTTGGTCACTCGCGAGTCCAGGTTGTCGATGTCATCTCTCTGGTCAGCCACCTCCTCGCTTAGTGCAAGAAGACTGACAAAAAAAGAAACACGTAAATATTTATACAGGTATATGAAATCATATATAATAAATTCATCAATACCCAGTGTTACATTAAGTTTGTTAAACGTTATTGATATTCCGGCTACTGTAAACAGAAGACTTACGTTAAAACATTGGTTTTATAAGTATTTTAGATATCTCTGTTCTATATGGATTCCAGTGACATTACATGAAATTACATCATCCAAATAATTTTAAAATTGAAAGAAAAGCCCGAAAAGCTAGACTCGATTATTACGTTCTGTCATCCAGGAAGTCCAGCAACGCCTGCACCATGTCTGCAACACCCATCTGTTGACAGGACTTCAGCTTCTCGATGTCTGCTCGGTAGGGTTTAACAGCTTCTTTGTGCGTGTGCCCAATCCGCTTAACCTCCATCAGGATCACACTGATCCACATCGGGTCGATCGTCTTGATCTTATCAAAGAGGATCTTCAGGCATTTACTGGCATGATCCTGTACAGAGAAAAGGAAATCAAATAAATGAGAGCATACTTTCATTTGTATGTAATTGTTTGGATGAAATAATACACATTGCCTACTCTTTAATTTATGTAACTATGCGCATGTGCGATCTGCTTAACTACGGTATGCTTACACTGATCCCAATAGGGTTCATTGTCTAGATCTCATCTTGAACATGGTGTTTCATAATGTACTAGTCTGCGTGAACGGAAACTTTTTATGCTTGAAATTAATTTGTATGACAAAACTGAGATACAATGTATTCTTTTCCAGCCCGAGCCACTCAATTTCCATGATGACCCATGATGATCCCATTGATCCACATCAGGTTATACAGATGATACAGAATTTGACAAATGATGGCAAATTGTTAATATTGAACAATTGTTATCATAAATTACCTGATTTATCCGTCCAACACTTGCAATGACCTTGCACGCTGGCGCCACGCAGTGCGGTGTCTGTTCCCACGCCTTGACGCACCTTTCCAGGTGTTTGACAAACACCTTAGGGTGAGACAGGGAGATATCGGCTATAGCCATGAAGCAGACCATCCCAGTGGTCGGATGAGCTATGTCCTCCATGAGCAGGTCTACGTGCGGTGCCAGCACCTACAATCCGGTAAGATAACAATTTAAAGAGAGTTGCTGCAACATTACTCTATATTATGCTTGACAAAATATAGTCCATATGATGTGACAAAAGGATGTCTGCAACAGCTATGAATTAGCAGACATTCACAGTAGTTTGGTGGCCTTCCATCAACTAATGGGGAGCCTGTACCTCTACATGATAGTGGATGGACAAACGAATTATCTTGTTTCTTGATAATATATTTTTTTTCTAGATGCTTGACAGACTTTTTAAAAGAATGAGTTAAGATATCCGCAATATCCTTGAAGCTAATTTTCCGAGTGGTTGGATGGGACATGTCTTCCATCAGATGATCTACGTGGGGATCGACTATAGTACCTGAACAGTCATGTAGAAAAACAAATATTCTACCCGATCTATACAGTGTTAGATTTTCCTACAAGCTTGGCAAACTATGTATACAAAGACAAGGAGCTGGGCACTATAGCCATGAAGCAAACGTTTCCAGTGATCAGATGAGAATGATATGTCCTCCATGAGCAGGTCTACGTGGGGTGCTAGTACCTAAGTCCTGGAGGAAACAACATTAGTTTTCCGTTAATTGTCATATTCACAATACTTGACAAAATATAATAACGATGAACCAATTAATCGAGATAATTATCCACAATAGCCATGGAGCAGACAGTTGGTTACATATTAAATTGACAATTTTGCTAATTCACATTGGTTCTAGTCATGCTAATTCCGTCAATTTGGAGATTTGACAAAAGGGTTTTGATGACAGACTACATCAATCATTTGTCAATATAGACCCCCTGAATTGTATCAAGCATTTATATTTCACGCATATTGTGAAGACATACAATTTCAAGGATTGTCCTACTTTATCGTAAGTAGCCGTGTTCACACGACAGATAATTTGTTGGATGTATTGTTTCCCTTTGATGTTATTATCACAAAAACGTTTTTTTCGTACCTCAGGGTTTTGTTTGGCAAGGTCGCCCAGCATCATGTAGAGGTATGTCTTCTCCGTGCTGCCCAGGTCCTCCATCAACTCCATGATGCGATCGACACGGGACAGAATGGCCTCTGGTTTGTTCTTGTATATTCCTTGGAGAGCCACTAGAACGAAAAAAAAAAATAAATGACATGAATCGGTCTGAATTTTTTTATTTTTATAAATGGCATCATAATTCGAGGTAAAACATGCGCAACATATATACAACTGCAATACAATCATAACTTTATAATGATGATATGGGTGCTTAGCAAGTGTTTGTAAAAAGTGGTGGCACGTTTTGTGCTACCGCAAACGACCTTGTCCACCTCCTAACTCTCCGTGATCGCTCAAAGACATATCACGATATGTTACTCTTCTATTAAAGTCGCTTTAGCCTTCTTATTTCAACTATCGTCTATACTGTGATGTCTTCACAGCGACCCACCCTATCATAATGACCTAATTAAACCACTTGCTTTGAGTGCGATTAGGCACAAATGTTAATATGCAGTGATAATAGTAAACATGGTAAATGGTCCTTATCATTGATATCATTGGTATAATGTACAATTTATTTGTGAGTCATCTCATGTTATTAGAAAGGGATAGTATTGTGTTTTATACGTTCCAAAATAAAATGGGTTGAAATAACTTCTCAGAGAAAGCTTCAATTTAATTATGATAGATTCGGATGTTATCATCCGATACTTACTCCCCATTGCAGTCCCTTGGCACTTTTTATCAAGGAACGCATCAGCGATGGCTTCCCCGTGCCCGGAAAGCAGCTCCCCGTTCTGATAAATGCAGCCGATAAAATTTCCCGCCGTTTCTTCCAGGTCAGTGACGTCACACGTCAGGAACCGGATAACCAATGGTAGTAGATCTTCGATTCGTTTGACTTTATCGTAATTCTATAGTGGGACAATCGATTGATAACAAAGAACTATAATGTTATTGTTTAAAGGTAAAACAGATAATACTGGTCATTTCTGTTGTCTTTTGTTTTAAATCGTGTGAAAAAAAACATTAGTGAGGATTTAAACACGGGAATGATTCCCATCGAAGTACTTACAAAGTTACAATACTACCTTGTGAAATGCGATACATATTCATTTCCGTTGCTACCCATAAGTGAAAGTTTGGCTTTTATCTTCAGTAATGGCAAATTATTCAGGTTGAAGCATGCAAATATAACTTAGGTAGTTGACTATACAGGATGAGTTTTGTTGTTGGAACTTTACAAAGCTCGACCAGTGCTCTTTATTACAATTAATAGAAAGTTGAAATCAGTAGGTCAGATTTTTGATTTTCTTTCATCTGCCATACTAAGGAAGAATTAAACTTTCACTTAAATGTATCAACATTTCACACTCTTTTACGGTTGACTTTTATAATAGTGAGTTAAACATATGTTATAAATCAGAATTGAAAACAAGATACTATAAGCAGATAAGGAATTTCAAATAAATTTCAATTTCAATTTCATTTTATTGGTCCAAAGAACTTAGCCTATTCAAATTAGGATGACTCTCGCACCTAGATAAATCCATAAAATAGTTTTGTTAATGTTTTTATAAAAGCTTTTTATACAATGACCTGTATAAATACAGTTTATAGAAAATTGGAGGTCAGCTAGGGTCCAATAATGCTCACCCTCATCATGTAATTGTTGAGCATATTTCTCGCCATCTCTCCGTAGGCGGACAGTGGTTGTTCTTCTCCCTCCAACTCATGATCCAGGCAGTATTCCATGATTCGCTTCAATGGAGGAACAGACTCCTTACTGCAAAAAACAGCACCAACGGTAAAACGAAATAATAGTAGGACGATGATTGTTATGTGAGGTAAAACAATCATTCATAATATTGCATAATGTTGTTTATGTCTTAGTTTGCATTATAAGTTCAATCCCATTATATTCCAAGTTTCAAGAAGTTATATTAACGTAGGCACTATACTATTTCTGAAAACTTGCTTGATAAAACGTATGAAGAAACTCATTAAAATTAATGAATTTATTACCCAGCCTTTTCTAGAAGCGGCCACCCCGTGGCTGCCTGAGCCAGTGAGTGGTGGTCATTGTTCTCCGAGAAGTCGACGTCATCCTTCCGTATCCACACGTCGAACGCATCGAGGACTTCTGCAATCTTCTTCGAGTTATCCTTACGTGAGGGTCAAATAAATAACAGAGTTTGTACTTTGTAGTCTATCTTGTGTTTATTTGAATCATAATTTAATTCAGAAAAAGATTAATAATAATCATCAATGATTCTCTTTATGTGTGAATTCTACATCAACATTCCGAATCCACTTCTCGAACGCATTGAGGACATCAGTCTGCACTTTTCTTCGCGTTACATGGGGGCAAGGAAATGAATCAATTTGTAATCTATTTTCGATATCCATAAAGCATTAGGCATTTAGTTATAGTTAGTAGTGAGATTGCTTGCATTCACGACTGCATTTTCAGTGGACCGAGGGGTCCAAGGAGTCTAAATTAAAAGGATACAGAGCATTTAATATAAACGAATTTACATACATAAAAATGAAATTAAATACGTTATTTACAAAAAAAGACAACTTGGTACTACTAGAAAATACATATACATATATTATGACGAAAGTAATCACATAAGCTTGTAAATAATTAAATATGCCGGTCGTTGGCTAAACGACAAGTCACTTGAAAGGTATTTAAAAAGCATTAGTGCCATGAACAGCGTACATCGATTATCAACGATATTATAGTCATGTGATAGTATGCATCGTGTGTTAATTCTGCGGTATAGAAACGGACATACCTCCCAAGCCATCTCGCTGGCTTCGGTCAGTGCCATGGCAACCACAATGTGCATGGCGGTGCCGCTCTTGATACATGACGTCACCAAGCGAGCGAGAGAGCCGCCAACCTTCTTCATGATTTTGTCACGACTGCAGTCAAAAGGAAAACAAATAATCTGAATAATGAATAGGCATACAAGTAATTATTATCCACGCTTAACTTGAATTGTATTCATTTTGCTTATTCATCTCATTATTTGTGATAATACATGAAATATACATATTGATTAAAGAGGTGTGCGATTTAAAGAAATGAGATAGATACTCGCATTATAACCGTCAAGAGGAAAAAAACTGGTGCTGAGTCAATCTGTTTATTAAAACGACATTTGAATGACCGTAAAGTAAAACAAATGTACTTAATAAAAACGTTAGGAAAAACGTTTAAACGGTTAGTAAAATAAACGTAACAACTCAGCTCTGAAAAAAATCGATCTAAGGAATTCCGACTGTATTTACCATATAACATCATGATAACAACATTATCATTCCCAAATTAATACATAACCATACTTTAATGTTTCTAATTAATATATTTGCTTACAATGCATATAACGTCACCTTTCAATTATAATGGATGTTCCAATATATATATATTTGCGGAACGGGTGTCTGATGACCACTGTCATATCAACAGAAAGCTATTATATGAGACAAGAGTCATACAAATGTAAGACATAAGTTATTACTTACAAAGCGGGGTAATAACAAGAATAGAAAATTCTTATTTGACTTGCAGTTATTAGGATTGTTTATATTGTAATATTGTAATATAAATGGCATCCAACTAGTATTACAGTAATCTACACTCAGTAATACTCTAACGCTACGAGGGGGGTCGCGCGTGCTTTTCCTATGGGCCATTTTCGAAACGCTCGCCCGCTTTCCGCGGCGCTCCTTGATCGCCGAGACGGAGACGAAGCCACGGGCCCGGTCTCGGAGCTGATCGTAGTCGCTTTCGCGACTCCTGGCGTCGTCGAGATCGACGTGAATAAGCTCCGTAAGTTGCTCTAATTTATTCATTATTCATGACGCGCGAGTCACCATCGATTTGATAGAGTCGCCTGGATAAGTACTAGCCATCATTCCCGCGCGACCGAGCTTCTCTTTTCGTTGAGCGCCACCCTTTCGCCGGATTTGTAGATATCGGGCTTATGAATAATCATGAGGTAGGGTCTCAGACGCTCTCGCCAAGGCTGTATTGACACAGTTAATTGGTCTTGTGGTCACTTTATACACTGAATCGCGCTCATAAAATTGCATGGATATAGGCTACCTATGCCGTGGCGTGCAAGGGAGCAACATTAACACCGAGCGCATTCCAGTCGACTGATTAGAACATCTGTGGCCTTCATGGCCGGGGTCCTCGGTAGAGAGAGATTATTTACATAGCGATTAGTCCTGGCGGGTTTCGACACTGAATTGATAACATGTGGATAGTGAGTACCGATTTAACCACGGAGCAGCTCGCTACACTATTTACTTGATAAATGAGATAGCATGGCAAATCCGAGGATATTTGTTTGGTAGATGGTGAAGAGAGTTTTTGCAAATGGTAGGGAAAATTTAAAAAAATAAGTTTTTCCAAATTGTATATAGAGGAAAAGACATTTTGTACACGAAGCTGTGTCTATTAATTTTAGTAGCTTTCGGGGATTTTCATACGAATTCGGTGTAATGGTAAGACCCGTATAGGAACAGCAAACTCAAGCATATCTTGCAAGAATAGTCAATAATAATCAATGCATTTAGATACTCTCGGCTTCGGAGAAATGGGGACGGGTTTCATTAGCACTGTGTGAGCCTAATAGTACAGGCGACTTGCTGGAATACTCCCTTAGAAGGTGGAAAATGTGCATTCCTTTTGATTTATAAACAAAACAGGATACAGAAATGTTTAGAGTTTTCTCCGGGAGCCGGTGTTACTCAAGAAATGACGCAATTTATAATATCTTGACAATATTCACTAACTTAAAAAAGATGGGGTTTTGTGTATCAAATTATTCATGTTTCATAACCGTCATTCTGCGATAAGATTTTCGAGGCCGAGAACAAGACAATTGGTTAATTTATGTAAAACGGGGATGTTGGTGATAAGCAGGGGCGCCGGGGGATGTGGGGGAGTGGGGGTGGGGTCGGGGGATGTTACTGTTTTCCACCGTGGACGGGGGGGGGGGGAGGGGGCGGGGGGGGGGGCATCGCCCAAAATAGGGGAGGGGTATTCTTGCCCAAAATACGGGTGTGTGTGGGGAGAGATAACTTAACGCAGTTTTTTACTTTGAAAGCAAGGAGTCATGAGGGGGAGGGCTACTTTACAAAATGCATCGTTGACCGGGAACACTTGATGTGGGAGGGGGGGGGGAAGCAAGGAGGCGGGGGGGGGGGGGGTGGGGTAACTGTTTTCCGAGGCTTTCTATTAGGCGGGGAATGGGGGTATCCATCAGCAATAATAGAGGTTGCTTAATTATCGGCCAACATTGGATGGAGGGGTTCACCGTTTCGCGGGTGTATTGTGTAAGTGGGGAATGGGGGGGGGGGGGGGGGGGGTGTGTTCCATAGCATACAATTGCATCAAAATGGTTCAATGGTTTGATAGAATAAACAGCAACAAATTAGCTAGAAGTACGTGTATACATCTAGGGATAGGTTCAGTATTAGTATCATTGTTATAATTTGGTTATATAACTGATAATAATATGTTTGGTTTTATTTTGTTGTAAGGAACTGTTGATACAATACAACGCATGGTTTTGATTATTCTTAATCTTCTAAATTATTTCCAATACCGTGTGCATAAGTGATGATTTTCACGGGATGAAAAATTAAATCAGCAAAAAACTAAAAACAGGTTCACAGGATAAAGAAATGATACAAATTTTCCCCAGGAGCTTGATCCTCAAGAAATTACGCAATTTATATCTGTATGATATTCAAGCACGTGAAAAAAAGGTGGGGTCTCGAATTATCAAATTATACAAGTATCCAAACGGATATGTGTTATGATAAAACTGTTTTGCGATACGATTTTCGGGCCAGAGACCAAGACAATTGGTTAATTTGTGTACATCGGGAGGTGGTATTGATGGACGGGGTGGGGAGGGGGTGGGGGATGTAGCCGTTTTCCACAGGTGTGTGTGGGGGGAGGGGGTCCATCGCCCAAAATAGGGGAGAGATTTAATTCCCCCCCCCAAAAAAAAAATAATAATAATAATAATACAAATAAATAAATAAATAAATACAAAATAGGGGGAAGATAACCGTTCGCAGGTTTTTTTTTTATTATGTAACAGCTCAAAATATACCAGTTTTAAAAAATACACAATGATCTCTTCATTGTACCAATACTTCATTTGGAGATTGTCGTGCAGTTTGCGATACGAGCGCAATATTTGGCGCAGAGACCGATAATGCGTCACGATCCGTTCATTTTGCGATACAAGCGACGAAATAGCCAAAAATATAGCTTTAAAGGACAAGTAACACCTCGAAAAAACAAAATGGCTGCCGCAGCAAAGAGCGCCCGTTTAACGGGCGCAAACAGCTAGTCTATTATATTAATACGGTAAGCTTCAACCCCCAAAATGGTTCCCACTCGAGATATCCTCACCCCGAGGATTCGGCGACTTCCCGACCGTCGAGATCGAAGGATATACTTTTTGCGGAGGACAATAAGCCATTCCCGAGTCGCTCCCGCCCCGTGGTCGTTCTCCAGATCGAAGAAAAGGGAAAGTCAGCAATGTCAATTGCCCGTTTAAGACGCCGAGCATTGACTAACGATTTATCGCCGTAAAAGTATTTGTAAGAATATAAATTGGAGTAGATAAAACAAATAATATATCGAGAAACTATTTTAGATATAACACGTTGCGAAACTACCCAGGTTTTGATAAATATCAATATTTATATTACGCGGATGGTATGGTAATGATCGCTATTGCCGATTGGCATCGTGTTTGTAAGTGCATAGACGACAAAATGCGACAACTTCAATTTAGCTGCGGTTACAACGCGCGATGGCTGTACAGCCGTGTATACACGTCGCGCAGTCATCTAATTACCCCACCGAACCGTAGTTTATTTGCATAGCTCACTGACCTGCTGACCATCGTCTCTGGTCACTATCTCATTCGCCCTACCGTACACGATACTATAATTGCGCCAGCTTGTGGTAAGATGTATTAAGTCCGCGAGCCCACATGCTTTGTACACAGCTGAGCGGGCGTGCAAAGTGCATTGAAGTGAATAAAGCGGGGTGGACAATGGTGGAGCAGGGGAGTTTTATACAATATCGACATCTTGCGGTAATATGATTGTATTATGCCATCCGCGAAGAGAAGACGCGTGGGGGGGGGGGGGGGGGTATCTGCTCATTTATTATGCAATGCATGCATGTATTGACGGCTACTATTCCCTTCAACCATGGAACTCCCATATCCTTGCTTCAACGGAATATATCATCGGGTTTCACAAGAATATGACAAAATGTATACGCCGGAGAACTTAGATTGGATATGAAAAGTTTATGGGATGCATGTATATAGACGGCTACTATTCCCTTTAAAGGAATATATCATCGGGTTTCACAAGAATATGACAAAATGTATACGCCGGAGAACTTAGATTGGATATGAAACGTTCATGGGACACGACGGGTTATGTGTCATGCAGGCAATTGGAGTCGCGGGTCGAGGGGGGGGGGGGGGGGGTGGTCAGCGGCGAAGCTACTGTATATTAGTATCACGAACATAGTGGGGTGGTCAGCGGCGAACATAGGGGGGTGGTCAGCGGCGAAGCTACTGTATATTAGTATCACGAACATAGTGTACTGTATCTAACTTAATACAAGCGGAACAAATTATGGACTCTATAAAATATGGGGGATAACTGAATCACTTTGCATGGGTACTAAACCATTATGATTTTGTTATACATTGGCCGGATATCGTTGGACGGGACCATAATGCGTCGGGGGCCCCGTCCAACGACGGGTTGTGGGGCGGGATTGAGTCGCCCGTGTTTATTTTGTCTTATACTATTTAAATTATGACTCTGGGAATAGTAGAGATTTAAAGTATCGTTATGTCATCATCGCCTCTCTCTCACAAAAACCCGCGGATTTCCGCGGGTACAGCTAGTAATATTTAATCGCTATCGTACTTGCAAGCAGAAATGACGGCTTCGATAAAGCTCTTGACAGCGCCACCGAAGTCCGACCACGAGGGTTGTTTGTCTCTATCCCATTCGATCTCCTCCTCTGTCGGTGTCCAGTCGATCGGTTCTTCAATCATGGCGATCATCTTCTCCATCACGGCCTCTTGCCCCTGTAAACAATATACATTAATAAACAAATAAACAAACAAACAAAAAATAACATACCAACAACCTTATATACAAACACAAACAAACAAATATTCAAGCAAATGTTGACATTAGATTCGAATATGTTTTAATTCAGTCCGACTACGAGGGTTGTTTGTCCCTCTCCCACTTGATCTCCTCCTCTGTCGGTGTCCAGTCAATCGGTTCTTCCATCATGGCGATCATCTTCTCCATCACGGCCTCTTGCCCCTGTAAACAAGATACATGAATAAACAAATTAACTAACAATCAAACATACATACAACAGCCTAACAAAAATAAACATATAAACAAGCAAATATTAATATAAGATTCGAATATGTTTTGATTTAGTCCGACCACGAGGGTTGTTTGTTCCTCTCCCACTCGATCGATCTCCTCCTCTGTTGGTGTCCAGTCGATCGATTGTTCCATAATGGCGATCATCTTCTCCATCACGGCCTCTTGCCTCTGTAAACAAGATACATGAATACACAAATCAACTAACAATCAAACAACAATAAAACAACCAAACAAAATAAACAAACAAATATACAAGCAAATATTGACATTAGATTCGAACATGCTTTAATTCAGTCCGACTACGAGGGTTGTTTGTTCCTCTCTCTTTCGATCTCCTCCTCTGTCGGTGTCCAGTCAATCGGTTTTTGACAAAATAAATGAACAATCAAACAAACAAACAAACAAACATACCAACAACAATAAACAAACAAAATAAAAAACAAATATTGATAATGTATTCGAGGTTTAATTCAGTCCGACCACGAGCCTTGTTTGTCCCTCTCCCGCTCGATCTCATCCTCTGTCGATATCCAGTCAATCGGTTATTCTATCATGGCGATCATCTTCTGCATCACGAGCTCATGCCCCTTTAAAGGGGTAGTTTAGTTTTGGTAGAGAGGGCGCTGCACATCACAATTTTTTTGTGAGGTAATGAAAAACTGAGTGTCGAATTTGAGAGAACATGCAATTTTAATGGCAGAATAAACTTTATTTGGTCAAAATCGACCCAGAAACGGCTGAAATATCAATAAATATATCTGATCTTATAATTATTTGGGGCCAAATAATTAGATGATTTTTAGAAAAAAATAAAAAAATGCTAGCACTATTTCAAAATTTTTCAAAAGCCTTTTTGAAATAGTTGTTGATGATGTCTCTATCTAATCATTATATCAATAAAACATCACATGCATAATTTTGTATGAAAAATGGTTTAAACCAATGCCTTTTTAAAAAGCGCCCTCTTGTGTTTTAATGGCTCTTTTTGAATGATAACAGGCTTTTTACTTAGTCGTTTGTAATTTTGTTTACCTTTCGAGCATAGTGGAGTTATAACTATTATTTTATAGTGTTACTGTGCAGGTTTTGGCTACTAAAGTGCAGTCTTACCAAAACTAAACTACCCCTTTAAACGAGATACATGAATAAACAAACAACAACAAAAACAAACATACAAAATGATATGGACATCAGATTCAGACTTTTTAATTCAGTCCGACCACGATGGGTTTTGTTTTGTCCCTCTCCCACTCGATCTCCTCCTCTGTCGGTGTCCAGTCGATCGGTTCTTCTATTATGGTGATTATCTTCTCCATCACAACCTCATGACCCTGTAAACAAGAAAATTCTAAAAAAAATAAGCAACAAAACAAGCAAATATACATACACAAATATATAGACTGAACATACCATAAATCATTCTGACAACCAGAGTTTTTTGTCCATCTCCCATTCGATCTCCTCCCATGTCGGTGTCCAGTCAAACAAACAAACAAACAAACGACCAAACAAACAAACAAACAAACTAACATAATTACATACACAAAGATATGGACATTAGATTCAGACATTTCGGTCTCCTCCTCTGCAGGAGTCCGGTCAATAATGGTTCTAATTCCATCATGCTGATTATCTTTCCCAGCACGGTGTATTGACCCTGTAAACAAGACAATAAACCTACAAACAAACAAACATACAAACAAACAAACACACAAACAAACACACACACGCACATACGACGAAACAAGCACAAAACAAACTAACAATAATAAAACACTACAAACAAAATGTTGATATTAGGTTCAGACATTTTTAAATCAGTCCGACTACCATACCCTGATACCACGAGGGTTGTAATTTGTCCCTCTGCCATTCGACATCCTTCTCGCTCGATGTCTAGTCGACCGGACCTTTTGCGATGGCGACCGGTGGATTTTCACGGGGGCTTCTTAACCATTTAAAACAAAACATATAAAAAAAACAATAAAAAAAAAACAATCAAACAAACACAAGCAAGCAAATACACAATCATACATACCAACATACATACACACACACACAGTCCACACACACACACACACTTTTTTTTAAAAGTGATTTTTATTTCTTCAAATTATAAGCATATAACATTTAACATAATTATAACATCATAAATATAGCATATAACATCATAAATAAGGAATAGAACAATAATTATTCTCAGAACCCATAAAATAAACATATTGGAGATTATAACAAAAGAAGAAAAAACAGAACTCTCCTCCTCACAAGTATATAATTGTACCCCCACGAGACCCCACAAGAATGCCGGCGTGAGAACACACACACACACACACACACACACACACACACACACACACACACACACACACACACACACACACACACACACACACACAAACACAAATAAACAAATATACAAAAACAACTATTCGCCAATGAATGCATACATTGTTTATATCATTACTACACTAATATTTTCAATATAATCTGCCCATGTGTACAAGCACATAATTATTGGCATGTCATATTGTCATAATTATTAAACTTTGCACAGCACAGACTAATTCATATTTATAGCAAACCAACATCCCTTCTCCCGTTATATTTCTAAATACATTTAAACGTATATTTTTGTATTATTATCTGACCTTCCATTTGATGACACTTTTCTCTCCCAGGATGCTCTCGACCAGATTGTAGTAGGGAGTCTTCTTTTTCTTCACACATTCTAAACAGATGTCAGCAATGATCTTCTCGTGTTTGTTCTTACTGGATAGGTTTAAAACAAATTTAAAGTGACAGTAGTATTTTTAAATGAATGAATAAATTCATATAAATCATGAATATGTATATTAATAGTTATACGTTTCCTTCTTACATACTCTAATGGACAGGATTAATAAAATGTCAGACAAGCATATATTTCAAACTGATATATTTCAAGCCTAAGTTATACTTCAATAATCAATACAAAAATCAATCTTTTTTCAAAGGGTATTGTTTAATGAATTAATCAAATAATTATATTTGCCTTTTCATATGATTTAATTATTCTTTTTAATAGATGTTCCACAACTTCCATGTGATGAAATTCAATCAAGTAATAATTTTCTTCCGCAAAAAGTTCCAAAGGGTATAACACATTCGGTATATATTTGCTCCTTAAGTTGAACATTTGAATCGGTTATTACATTTAAGGCTATGGTAAAAAAACATGTTTGTTTATTGAAGTTTGAAGTTTTATTAACAACAACAAAAAATACATCATCATCATCAAATACATGTAAGACAAAATTATCACAAATAATTACTGTACATACTTAACAAAACAATTAAAGTAAAAAATAAAAATGTCAGACGTGTATCTACCTAAAATGCGTTAGATCAAAAATCAAGTTGTCGCTAAAGGAGAACCGAAAGTTAGCACAAGTGCTAGTCGAGATCGGTCCTCTCTATTGTATAGTATAAACTAAACTATAATACAAATGACAGTATAAAATAACTTCACTGTAAAATAACTTTCATATAAAAGAATCAATATAATTAATGAGGTATACATTGTATACATTCTACCAAATGCATTTCTAACCAAGCATATACAATTATTTATTTAGTTACCAAATACATTGTGAGGGCCTTACGAAATAAATATCTTGTTTTTTTTTCTTTAATCTCCTGAGGCAAACTGTTCCACAGTTTTGACCCAACAAAAGAAATGGAGAATGTCCCTTGAGTTGTCCTACATATCGGCAAGCGTAACAGAAAGTTTTCTTTCCCTCTGGTTCTATAAGTATGATGTAGCACTTCAAAATATTCTAGTAAGGAGTGTGGTGAATTTCCTACGAACAAATCATACACAAATGTTGAAACTGCAAGTTCATGCAAGCTAAACACGTCCAATATCCTCCAGTTTTGAAACAGTGGTTTTGAGGATGTTCTAAATGTTTATACAGGCTTTTACATATTCATTTGTTCATATGTATTATTTTGTTCTCTTTGTTTTGGTTCTCTTTGTTTCAGTTCATTAATCATGTTAATAGGATCTCTTTATAAGAGCATACAGTGGAATATAGTTCTTGTAAGCTGCGCTATAGAAATATTCATATTGTTATTATAATTATTTACTGATTTACTGATTTTACGAGACGCAAGCTAAGCTTAATATGTCTCTCGTTACTGACTGCCTTCTTCAAATCTGAAGATTCTTGCAGTATTTCTTTGGTTGTGATGTGCATGGTTACTAGTCAACCGGGTTAACACCTTATACTCTTTTCCAGAAGTTGACTAGCTTCTTAGCGTGCATGAGGTGTGACTTACTCCTTCTTAGCTTCATCTATAACGATCTGGTTGACGGCACTGCTGCATGTATCCATGAAGGCGCCATTTTGACTCGAGTCCTTCTTGATGGCTTCCAGTATCTTAGGTAGGTGTTTTCCCAGTTTAGAGGGGTCTTTCTCCAGTTGTTCATTCAGTGCATCATAATCGTCCGCCATCTTTGTTCAAAATCTGTAGCATTAAAGGGGAAGGAAACGCCGTGTTTAAATAAAATAAAACAAACAAACAAACAAACAAACGTAACCCACTTTTGTTAGTACAGGCACAGATGCGCTCAGATGAGGTTTTTATACGGAAAATGGCAGCCTCCAGAGCACAGTCAAAACAGTTTATCGTGGTTTAAAAAACATTGATTATTCCCATTATAAGTGATACCCAAGATGAGATATACGACTAGACGTGACAGAAATTGTTCACTTATCAGTAACAGCATGCGAACATTCAAGCGTTTCTTTTCCGTTTAACCGTAGAAGTTATGTATAGTATTACAATGTAGGCATGTTCTTCCAACAGCGATAGCGATATTAAAGTGACACAGGTAAAGTGTCTAACTCCACGAAAAATACTTGGAGCTTCCTCGTTTCTCTTCTGTCCTGTTGTTCAGCTTATGGTAAGAGAAGAATAAAATAGGGTTCAGTTTTTTTCAAATGTGCCTTTAGTATGAAGATAATTATCATTGAAAATCATTATTTCTAAAGCGTTAATCAAAGCAATTGAAAAAAAGTACAATTGTCTTAGCTGAGAACGTCCGCATGCAGCACCCGTGAGAACATTCTGGAGATTGAACTTTGAGCCGAGCGAGTTCAAATTCCATGAATTACGTACTACGTGTGTAAAAATACACGGGTGCGAATATCTCAAACGGATCATTCATTACTGCGACAATTCCATGACAAGCCATCAGTATTCGGTGATAAAATATGAACTCAATATTCGTTTTTTTCACTAGGTAAACAGTGTTCGTTTTCTTTCAAACTTTCACAAATCTTTCAATTGTATTTTACAATGATATTGATGTAGGATTGAAGTCTCAAATGTCAGTTTGTGCAATATCTGACACTTTACACGGATCACTTTAATATGTTCCACTCACCAACAAATCAACAGAAATCGGACACAAACCAATTAAACATCAACACATCGGTATTTTTCATCCCTAGCAAATAATTATCTGTGCTTTTTTATTCAAACGCCAATATAAAAGGCTTCGTGTTGTTTTAATCGAAAGCCTCCTACTTGAACTGGTCCATAATTGTATGTTTATTTTAGATGATTACATATTCATAGGATAGGAAGATCAAACAAGGGTTGGTATCTATGTATCATTCATCTCCACGTGTTCACTTTGTCCCTATTGATCTGCGTGTAGTTGACATGGCAGCAAAAGGTATACAGTATATCGCGTCCATTGACAAGCCATGCAAGGCCATTGTCAATTGAGCAAATATAATAGGCATATATTATTATATTGAAGCGTTGCCTGTTGCTATGGATGATACCCATACTAAATCGGATGACATGACATTTCAGAAGATGATATTGACAGCTTATATAGTCAATGGTGAATCCACGGTCAAGTAAAACGGGAGGGGTTGTATTTATTCTGCTTTTATCCCTATGTTTAAAACGAGGTTAAAAACTCATTTTTTTAAAAGTTAGCCTTTTGTAATCGTTAATTCTTTGTTAATACATGTATGTTTATATACCCTAAACATTAGTTTTGTTAATTTTGCTAATTTTATGTAAATATGTTTAAGCGCTTAGAGGCTTTTTGCAATGTGCGTTTTATAAATCTCTATTTTATATGTTTCCGGTCATGTTTTATTTTATTTTATTGCTATATTTATTGTTGAAATGAAAACGAAAATTTAATCGAATAAAATTGACATTGGTTATGGTTTAATGATAGGAAATTATATTTGTGATAGTGAGCCAATGGCGTATCCATCCATGCACAGTGACGCAAAACGGGAGGGGTAGTTACAGAGGGGTGATGGTTAAAGTTGTACAAAAGGCAAGTCCGATGGCTAAACTATTGAGAACATATTAATTGCATGTTACTATAATAGATGATTCACACACTATACGCTCGGATAAGATAGCATTTCAGATGATGACATTGACAGCTAGCATACAATTAGCAAAGATATGTGGATAAATATGGAGAGTATATCAATAAGGGGGGGGGGGGGGGGGGGGTTAGGGAACTCGTGCAAGAATGTATATTGCGCTGAGTACAATCATAATTATTTCTCCTAATTAAAATCATATTTGTAAAGACTATTATTAGCTTTATCTGTGCCAAGCTGTTCGATTACAATTTCCCTTCGAACATATACATGTATATTTGTGAAAAGCACATCGCATCTCATTACACCTTTATGTTCTTTTGGTAATAAGAGTGTTCAAATGGATTAGGAAAACCTCACTCATTTTAACAATTCTATTTGGTGGTATTTGGGACAAATGGCCCGCGAAACAAGGAAGGGGTGAAAATGAAGGTTTATGTCTGATTTAGGCAAAGTAATATTGAAATCAAATTGGTTAGGACTATACAGGCCCATTTTTTAAGGGGGCGGGGGGGGGGGCGGTGTACGCGCGTAATTTACAAAAACGGGACCGAGACCGAACGTGACCGAGACCGAGACCACTGATTGAGTGGTGTAAGTGTAGGGGGGGGGGTGTCTGTCGCCAAACACTGGTTAAGATGGTCGATATCGATTAAAAGTTGACCCGAGACCACCCGAGACCAACACAAAGTGGACCTTTCTAAAGTGGGAGGGGAGGGGGGGGGGGGGGGGAAGGGGGTGCGTACGCATCCAACGCACCCCCCCCCCCCCACCCCCCCTGGCTACGGGCCTACTATATGAAAGCAAGAACGTATTATTGCGCCTCTTGCCAGTAGCAGTTTATCAATATCAGTTAATAATTGTTTCCATTTATAGCAAAGATAAGATCCATGCCTATACAATTCAGCCACAACAAGATTATCCTATACAAACGTCATATTATACATTCAATGATTCATAACCTATTTCGACATTATGTATCGAACCATACCGATATAAGCCGGATTATTATCATTTTGAGCTATTTTGTACAAAATAACGTATCTGCATAATATAAATCATAATACAATATGAATTATCAGCTGCACATCATGTACAGAATAAACTATAATATATCACCAACAAAAAAGTATTATCATCATGTGGTATACATGAACGTAGAAGGTTAACTTACCAATTATCTATATCCAATAATCACACTTATCTCCACTGCGCTCATAACACCTTAGCATTATTCCCTGTTATCGGCATGCCTATAGGTATCTGGCTTATTTTGGTAAATCACATGGATCGGCAGAATCCTTTACAAATGTAGTCGCCATAAAATAGATCATCCAATGCTGAAAACAACGTGCCCCGACAGATCACATGTGTGTGTGGTGGTTGCTATCAACGCCGCTATATGCGGCGGCAATGTTTACTCTTTGACCTCTAATTAAACAGGATCGCTATACTCGTTATTCAGACATGACAAAACCTCGCTTTTATCGATTCAATAGACCGCTTCTGTAATCTATGCAAAAAATATGCGTATGACGTCAGACTCCCCGTTGGCAAGCTTAACAATAGTAACTAGGTCCGGCAAGCTCCGGCAAACTTAGCTTGCCGGACGTAGTTACTATTGTTAAGCTTGCCAACTTACGTCATACGCATATTATTTGCATACATTATAGAAGCGGTCTATTTGATGATTGCAAAAATATATATATATATCATCAGTGGTGGATCTACGGGGGGGGGGGGGGGGGGTTAGGGGTTTACCCCCCCCCCCCCCCCCCCCCCCCCCCTTGGGCTGCCAAGTGAAAATGTGATGTGCATAGAAAAACGCCATCATGTGTCCAGACCCACACAGTATCCGCATCGTCATTGGGTCAACCCCCCCCCCCCCCCCTTAGCAAAAAGCTGGATCCAAACCCCCTCCCCTTAGCAAAAAGCTAGATCCGCCCCTGATCATGCGTAAAATTGTATACATATATGATTTTCCAAGCGTTTTGTGTAGAGGAAAACAACAGCGTATAGTCATGTCATTGAGATTAATCGACAACCACTCGTAATCCTATCTCTAATATAAATAACTTGACAGGTTGCAACAGAAATACGCTGTGATCGATGAACAATATGCGCAACAGAGGTAAATATGAATTATATTTAATAATCTAATATCATTTTGAGGTTTAAGAACGGAGACTAACCCACGTTAACACTGTGCCTATAGACTTTGATCTTGATCGTTCCCAATTCGACCCAACATCGATGATAATTATAAATTGCATGACAACGCATACACTAAACAGAACACAGTCACTAATCATACCAAATATAAATATGTTCCATTATATGCTCGCAAAAATTCACGTGCTCTTAAATTTAACGAACTACTGCGAATGACATTTACCGATATTTGATAGTTAAATACAACATTGCTTTGGAATAGATGTGGAGGTTGCATGCTTAATTTCGCATCTCTACCACTAGGCACTAGCTATTGCTTGGAATGCAATTCATTGAATATGGTGAGTAACAATAATTTTGCTTTATTTAACCAATTGCTATAAACTGCATATTTATATAATATCTCATTTGTCCTGCTCATGATAGTATGAATGTGCTGACATATTATATAACATAATACGGATTAAACTGTAACACTAAAATGCCACTGACAATTCATAGCGATAAACTGTCAATCGTATCAATTGCTATTTGTATTATTGATATTCATGGCATTTTTTTAAATATAACAAACATGCTATATATATATCGTGAACAATTAGGAGATTATCTGATTTGCTGAAAATATAGGAGATTATACAGTGTGAGTCAAAGAAAACGGAACCGGACTATAATAGCTTATAAATCCACAATTCTAAACATACAATATGTTGATATTGGTATCATGTTAAAGCTTGGGAAATTGCGTTTAAAATGATATATCAAACACTCTGATCACTTCACGCCTCACCGAACGCGACCTAATTATCCAAAGTCATGCAAAAACTACCCGTGTCCAAGTTTGCAGTTTGCACACTGATACATTGGAAGGCTAATATTGGATGTATAACGACTTTGCTTTATATACTTCATGTGTTTTTTTATTTACAGAATTTTCATTATATAATCCATGTATGAATACAAATTGTATAATCAGTATGTATATTATTTGATACGCGAGATATTTCAAATAAGACGAACTGAATGCATTTTTGTCATCTCGAGTAATTGCAATGAATCTCGAAATCAATACGTCAACAATCTATACTGACCAGTGAAATTTACAGTATAAGCTCTTCAGCAGTAAGTATATTATAATTATATATGCATGTGATGAGTAATAACTATACTATAATTATAAATCTTTTTTATTTGGCACGTGTGGTTAGAGGGATAGTTGAGTTTTGGTATAGAGAGCGCTACACAAAATAATTTTGTGTGAGATAATGAAAAACTGAGTGTCAAATTTGAAAGAACATACAATTTTAATGACAGAATAAACTTTATTTTTTAAATCAAAATCGGTTCAGATTTAAACGGCTGAAATATCCATAAACATAACCATTTGTAATAAATGTGGGGCCCCACAAATATTCGATAATTTTGAACCAGCCGTTAACAAAATTTCAAAAAAGCTTCCTCTTTTTAAAAATGTACAAAAGAGGTTTTTAAATAGTTGTTGATTATCCTTCTATCTAATCACTATTTTAACAAAACATCACATGCACAATATTTTATTTTTAATGGCGGAAACCAATGAGTTTTTATAGAGAGCGCTCTTTTGAGTTTTAACGGGTCTTTTTGAATGATAACATGATTTTTACTTAGTCGTTTGTAATTTTGTATTCCTTTCGAGCATGGTGGAGTTATAACTATTAGTGTGTAATGTAACGGTGCAGGTTTTGATTACTAAAATGCAGTTTGACCAAAACTGTACTATCTTTACTAAAAACTCAACTATCCCTTTAAATGCATTAATTGCAATTGAAAAACAGTGACATTTTAAATTTTAAATACAACGCGTCTGTCAATCTGATAGAAGAACAACACAAATCTTATTGTTACAACTGCTGAAATAATTATCATTTACCAGCAAGTCGCAATTAATAGTTTATCCAAGCTCGTATCCCAACATCCGTCATGATATTCCGGAATAGTAACCACATCCGCTGTTGAAGGTCTGGTTATAATATGTTGCTTTATACTTAGTTTCGCATGATAATGGTAATAGCAGGCCCTGTCAATAAGCATTTGCTTCCTTTCAGCCCGAAACCTTCATAATTTTGTAGCATAATATATTGATGTATAATTATATTTTAAAAGGGATCTAGTAACTTTGTTGACATGAGCAAAAAGTGATGAGTGGTTGATACAATGTATATTGTTGTTATCTGATATGTCCACTGGGTGTAAATTGTGTGAAAATTTCAAGTTAAATGGACTTTATATGGCCGAGTAATGAGCAAAAATGCAAAGTGACATTCACTAACTAATTGCACTCACTTTGTATACGGTTCTGACGATCCATTGGATAATTTGACATCTGAACACTTAAATCACAAATATCTTTTTAACGAAAGGGAAATTTGAAAAACCGAAACCTGTCCCATGCTTTTTTTGTTAATAAGAATACAACAAGGTATGAGGGAACCGCTAGAATTTCAATTGGATTTTTAGGAATTGGACAATGTTACTAAGTCCCTTTAACTTTGTATATTATTATACATACTGTTTATGTCTGGTTTAATAAACTTGTAATTGTAGGTAATTGCAATCGTATATCACGGCAATGACTATCAACTTATAGTAACATTATGGGCTGTTCAATACGATGGGATTGGAACTATTATTTGTCATTCATAACTAGGGTTATCATGGATGCAAACAAAACATATTTATTAATGAACCGATTTAAACTAAATATTTGTTTGTTGTTTGCGGTGATTCAATTTCAAATAAGGTATTTCCTGATATTACAATAAAAATTGTTTTATTACAGTTTGACATCCGTACTCGTCCTTCATTGATTAAACCATCCTCTTATTTTTTTAAATCAATGTTTATACAATTTCGTGGACACGTGATAGTTCAAGAATGCGGAATTACTGTCATGGAGGAATCAAGTGGCTAACTTAAATGGAGAGGCGCGCCGTATGTTATTAGCAGTTCGTTATTTCCCCCTTTCATTTTATGTTAAATGAAATGTTACCATTTACAGCTAGTCTAGAGATGAGATGGGCAGAAATTACCCCCCCCCCCCCCCCATCCCCACCACCACCACCACCACCACCACCTTACCTATATGTATAGCAATGCCACTGAATAGTCCGAATAAATGATCTACATAGTTTTCACTTATCGTACTTTCACAGTTATGTTGTATCATTCATGTCATTGGAGCTGGTGAGGCACGGAGGACATAACATCAATTGCTATGGCGACTGACTACAAGGCTCTAGGTGAGGAGTTCGAGGCGACTCCGGGAGACTTGGAGAAACATCTCCCTCGGATCCTGGAGGAGATCGTCAAGGATGACAGCCAAGATGGCGCTTTCGTTAAGAAGTGCAAGTGGCCAATCCGTGATCACGTGTTCAAGGAGGCAAAGACTGCGTAAGTACCTCCCATCTTATTCCAAGTCTATTACAGTCTAACGTCTGTCATTAAAGCGTTTATATTCTTTAAAGGGATCTAGTAACTTTGTTGACATGTGCAAAAAAAGTGACGAATGGTTGATAAATTGTATATTGTTGTTATTTAATATGTCCACTGGGTATTGTATGAACATTTCAAGTTAAATGGGCATCACATGGCCGAGAAATGAGCAAAACTGCAAAGCGATATTCATTAACTAATTGTATTTTACTTTTGTACACAGCATGAAATTATCCCGTAGACAATGTCATAATTATATTATCTGAAAACTTCTATCGTAAATTCTTTTGGCGAAAGGGAAATTCGAAAAACCGTAATCTGTCCCATGCTTTTAGTGTTAATACGAATACAACTAGGTTTGAGGGAACCGCTATAGTATTCCAATTGGATTTTGAGGATTTTGACAATGTTACTATATAAGTCCCTTTAAAGGGATTTAGTAACATTGTCCAAATCGGGGCAGGTTTCGGCTTTTCAAATTTCCATTTCGTTCAAAAGATATTTACGATTGAAGTGTTCGGATGTTAAACTGTCTACGGGATAGTTTAAGCCGTGTGCAAAGTAAGTGCAATGAGTTAGTGAATATCGCTTTGCATTTTTGCTAATTTCTCGGCCCCAAAAAACATCCAATTAACGTGAAATTTTCACACATCATTTTGTGTATATATCAAATCACACCAATACACATTTTATTAATCACTCATCACTTTTTGCACTTGTCAACAAAGTTACTAGATCCCTTTAAGTCTTGTATCTGTTATGATTATGGTGATGATGATGCACAGTGTCATTTATTTGCTTCAACACTCTTCCAAAAGTTGTAGACTGCACATTTTGCTTAAACGGTATTACATACCATTAGCATAGACATATTATGAAGTATGTCTCATTTTGCAGCAAGCTATTTCATCACAATTTTAGTTGAAGCTCAGACTTGTTTTTATGAACAAAACTAATGACTACTGTACTTTCATCTAGAAAATCATGATGCCTCGCAAGTAGTGTTAAACATTTATTTTTTTTTAACAATAAATACTTGTGAGATTATTAAATCGGATTGTTATCATTGTATATTGATATCCGCGCCAAACGACACTCAAATAAGGGAAATTATTCCTAAAACATGTGTAAACTATAACCTTTCAACAGAAAAAATCAACATGAAGCAATCATCGTGAAGATCTGCATTGAGAGCATGAGGAAGAGGAAGGAACCCTACTACGATCTTGCTAAATTCATTTTTGACGAAAAGTCCCTCGTCAAGTGGAAGGTAACGTCAATATTTTGTTCACTTCTATCTGCAGTTCTTAATTAGTTTTGTGATGATGATATTTTGTCAGAATTCATTAGATTATAAACTGTCAATCATGTGATTGTGCTCTAAAATGAATACGATTGAAATCAAACGTTTTAAATAAACACTGATATAATTGAAATGAAAACAAAAAAATCATGGTAACGCCGGATATAATTCTTTATCAAAACTTATGTAAAATCAATGGACATGATGGGAGACAATGATTTTAAGGTGAATAGGAAATCAACTTTATTGTGTTTCCTGTTTTCTTCTTTTCTTTCTGTTAGGCTTTGTGATTTAACAACATCTTACTTGCAGGGCAATGAGTCTGGAATCGAGAATATTGTCCGGGTACCAAGTACTAGAGGAGCTATTCGAGTAGATCCCGGCCAATGATGGCGATAGGAATAAAGGGGAGCAAGAAGAATCACGGAGGGAATGCTCATTGAACATCATCATCGTCATCATCATCATCGTCATCGTCATCATCATCATCATCATCATCATCATCATCATCATCGTCATCGTCATCATCATCATTATGACTGATATATATTTATCTTATCGTAACAACATCATTTTTTACTTGTAGGGCAATGAGTCTGGGATTGAGGAGATCGTCCGGGTACTCGAGGAGCCATTCGACTGGATCCCGACCAAAGATGACGAGAAGAGAGACAAGATGAACCACGTCTCGTGGTCAGACCTGGGCAGTAAACTCAAGGATGCAGTCGAAAAAATGATCGATGCTTGCAAGTAATTAAATCACCTTGACAAGTTATACTGTGAATCGATCGATCGAAAATGGAGTTTTAGTTGTGTTTTCTGTTTATACTTCACATAAAAGATCCACTAGTATAATGATTACAATTTCACAACACGTAATTCGTGGGCGACTTTCAAATGACTAGGGTGATACTGATAATAAGCTTCCAGCTAAATAACTTTGAAAAGTTATACTGTGCGTCGATCGAAAACGCGTTTAGCTGTTTTTCTTTTGTCGTTTTGTCTTTCTTATGTACAAGATAACGGGGATGGATAACATTATTGTGATAAGATGTAAAGTGGGGCGAATGTCGAATGATTTGTGAAAAGCTTTCAGGTGCATCACTTCGAAGATTTACACTGTGAATCGATCGGGGACGGTTTCTTTCTCATGAAAGATTCGCCAATATAAAAGCTGTCTCAACATGTAGTTTATTATAACTGTCTTATGGCACGAAATCTAGTATATATTTATCATTAGTAATTGTTTGTATTCAATAACGGTTGATTTGAATAAAAAATGATAGTTCGTTAATATTATACGCGGGTATGGAGTCAAACCTGTCTATAGTGACCACTATGGATATAAGAAAAGTGAACACTGTAGACAGGTTCCATAACACTGTTTTCCTTTGCAAGGGATAACTTTTGATGGCCACTATAGGCAGGTTGGCTGCTATAGACAGGTGGCCACTAAAAAGGTTTGACTGTACACACATTTCCATTCATGTTGTTTCAGGCGTGACAAGATTCTGAAGAAAGTTGGGGAGTCGTTCGCCCGCCTGGTGACGTCATGCCTCGAGAGCAGCTCTCCCATGCACGTGGTCATCGCCATACCGTTCACCGATTCTTCTGATATGTCCTGGGAGGTAACTATACTTCTCTCTCCATTTAAATCATCTTGATACCATGGCCTCAAAACAAATGCAAGGTCTAAACAAATAAAAAAACACCCATGGAATTAAAGTAGGATGGTCGTTCGCCCGTTTAGTGACGCCATGCCTCGAAAGCAGCCCTCTCTCTCTCTTTCTGGTGTGTGCATTTATATTGACTGCACTGGGTCCCGGCTGTGATGCAATATATATATATATGGTCGATTCCAACGAAAAGTGTACACGGCCAGATTTTTAGGTTCGAATTTCAAACTGCTTTGATTGTTTAATCCTTTTGCACATGTTAAGTAGACATGTCAACCATAACCAGAAAAAAGTGCCATCACTAATCTCTTCGAACGGCCAAGTAATGGCCTTGAGAAGTTAATTGTACATTTCCTAACGTTGCCTACGAATGCAGATGAATTACTTTAAAAATGTGACTATGGAACTCCAAATCAATCTGCTTCATGCAAACATTTGCTTTTATTTCATCTATTAGATGCTAATCATGGAATACATTCACATATTGTGTTTTAAACATCACTCTGTTATAAATTTTCAAGTTCAAATGTTTTATTAGTGTGTTGAGATTTTCCTGTATTAAAAACATGAGGTTGTATCACTTTTCATAATTTCTTTAATAATATGTGAATCAGAATTAATTTCCACTATTTTAAAGAGTGGGAAATACCCTTTCCAAAAATATCAAATTTAGGTTTGCGCGCAAAAATATGACACATATACAATGTACGTGAAAAATAAGTATTCGTAGGCAACATGTAATTTACTTTATACGTAGGTAACAAAAACCTTTTATTCACAGTGACTGTCACGAAATATGGGGGTCCCTTGTCAGTTCTAAGTGAGATACGATCATACAAATGTGCTTACAATCAATTGGGTGTTAATACTTCCTAAACATTTACACTGACAATATAAGTGGTGTCCTCAAAACAAAATATATATTCAATGTGAACATTTGGACATTTAAACCTGACTATTTGAATTCCTAATGTTGATCGATATATCCACATCATTGATATTGCAAACATTATGTAAGAAAATGTTTAATCTGGAATTTCTAGGGATACGATACATTTGGGTAATACAGAAACGAATATTATAGTGAGTTCGTAGGTAACATTATTTTGTTCATATATTTCAAGAAACCTGTAGTAGGCAAAGTTAATTATTGTATTTGGACTGTACGAAAATCAACTTCTATACCTATGGTCTGTAAATATATAGTCTACTGTAAATATATGGTCTACTGTTCCTGAAATAGCTATAAAAACAGGAATTTGAGAAAGAGAGGGCATATATTTGTTTTGATATTTGGGGGAATCACTGTATAAGGTGTACATTAGCGTGCACATAAAATAGAAGTTACAATAAGCTGTATGGATGCAAAACATACATTTGAAACGATTGCTCAAACGATGAGTGGTAATATATTATCTGTTTGATAAATGCAATAACAGATCATTTGAGATTCCTGAAAAACAGTTCATACAGCGCTCTTATCATGTTCTTAAAGGGTTGAATATTAATGAAACACATTGGCCAAACCTGCATATCCCAACAGCTTACTTAGTTTGATTCAAACCCTCCAATTTAATTGGAATGTTTCTAAGACTAAATCGTATTGTTTCCAGCTTTGTGTCTTACAGTATATTATTGTAAAGTGCTAAAATATAAGGTTAATCTTATTATGTGCTACATTTATCAAGAATATTATAAACAGTTATTCTTGGAGATTTCTGTGTACATTATGTAAGGCTGCAATAATATTAATACAATTAAACGGCAGCATATGAAAACATCACAACACGGCATCATCATTGTTTTCAATTACGTTATTTTACTTTTTAACAACAAAAATGGCCGTTAAACAAATCTTTATGGCAATCATAACCTGTTTAACAG
Organism: Echinarachnius parma; assembly: GCA_037951105.1. Lineage (NCBI taxonomy): Eukaryota > Metazoa > Echinodermata > Echinoidea > Clypeasteroida > Echinarachniidae > Echinarachnius > Echinarachnius parma. The sequence goes on from JBAMJV010002702.1 coordinate 195,418, forward strand.
TATCAATATTTCAGTGTACATGCTCTTGTTATATGTGATATACATATTAAATAAAGAAAATGTAATAAGTTGTATCATCTTATAGATATACTAACTAAAACACAATTTCGATATTACAAAAAATAATCAAATTTTCCATCTACCCAAGATACAAAAAGTATATATCTGAGGTAATGGGAGAACGGTTGGGATACGGTATAGCTAAAAGTTAGGCGAAACATATTGATTGTTTTTCTATTCAAATTTTCGGAGGGGGTAAGGGCGTATTGTGAGATAAATAATTAAATAAAATTGAGCCAATGTATGACATGAAGTGCCATGTTATACATATCATTCTAACAATCTTTATATAGTATATTAAGACATGAAATGGTATGTTCTTCGGTATTCTACCTACTGTATAAAGAGTCATATCTGATTCAATATCTCGTGTGATTGGAATACAAATGAAAGTAATCGATTACGTCGACTTATCATGTGGTTTATATACAACTGTTCGCCAAAAGTCATAATGCATACGTCAAGGTAGATACCATGTACACAGACTCCATGATATATGTGTTTACAAGGACAATTTCATAGACAAAAATACTAAAATGCAATTCGAACAACCGCAATTGCTTTTGGATCAAATGGGTTGATCATCTTGATGTAGATAGTGGGCCATCTGATGCATGTGGTTTAATTATTTTTTTTTTGTATTAACCGATTTAAAAATCAATGATGACATCGTTATTTTTGTGTATTCTGAACTTTCTAAAAAAAAAAAATATATTTTCAGTCGAAACTCTAGATGATGAAAGCATCTGGTCGGATTTAGAAAGCGCACACTTTTCAGGTTGATTGTGACATCCAAATGGGCTTTAATATCCGAAAGTTTACTTTTGTATTGTTACCTACGAGTACATTTTACCTACGAATACAGAGTGTCCCCATGATAAAATGCCACATTAATGTTCTTATTAAAGCATTGACTATCGTTATTTTGATTCTAATCTACTGCCAAATGATGCCTTCGAATCATACACATGAATTCATTTATTAATATGATGATTACGCTTGTTAAACAAGGAGGAGGAAATCGTTTAATGTTAAATGAGGCAAAACAAGTAACTTTTTTAACCTGGTGTGCTCGTAATCTAAATGCCCGAAAAATATGAACATTATAACGCATGAAAAGGAAATTTGTTTCATACCATAACACGCTCATTTTCTTCAAATAGCCAAAATATCTACGTGATATTGCCGTTTGAAATAATATCAGTGCAGGAATCAAACTCCCTATGTCATGTTTGTATTCGTAAGTAACGTTTAATTTGTTAAAAGTTACTTACGAATGCAGCACATTTTGTTGAATATCTCCTAAAATTTATTATTATTTGAAAAAGATGAATACTTGCACATATTATCGTTATGCTATATTCCATCTATTACGAAGTTATCTCTCACTAATCTACATACATATGATGAAGTGTATACGTAGGTAATGCCATTTTTTTTTACCAAACGGGCCTTTTCAGCTTTTGACGTTTCTGACGGCTATACAATAAAAACACTAGGATTTTTGATAATGCATTTCAATAGTAGACACATGAGGGTTTCAGTTGAGCACACATTTTTAATCGTGTGATAAATTTTTCAATAAAGTTATGAGTGCTAAAAAATGTATTCGTAGGCAACGCCTAAAATTTACCACTAGGTAATCACCAAAAATCACCAAAAATCACATGATTGCCAGTTACTTACAAAAACTCAAATAATGAGTCCTGACATATGCAACAACTTCCCATGTAAAAATAAACCAATTCGTATCAAGTCTTCATTCTAAGATTTTAACCGCTCAAAAAAACGTTAAGAGATTTTTTTCAAAAGTGGTAAAAAATAGCATGTTTTTTGTTCCTGTAGAAAAATATATAAATGCAATGGTCACAAATTTTGTATGGCGCGAAAGGTCTTGTCAAGATGCATCTGCTCCAAAAGAAATCGAGATTGTAGGACCTTTCAAAAAAATCAAATAGGTCTGAACATGCCGTGTACACTTTCCGTTGGAATCGACCATATACACATGAGAAATAACAAAATAATGTATTGGTGTATATTCTAGTGTATTCTGCTCCAAACCATGCAAAATGCGTGTATAGTCTATTATGTTATCTTTTTATTGTAAAATCATAATAAAGTAATATTTAATTTCGTATCTATTGCAGGGAAATGAGAAGTTAATACCTGGAATGATGGAGGCTTACAACAAGTGGCTCCGACGCGACGATCTCGACTTCGAAGAAAACCGAGATCACAAAGAACTGGCCAGAAGCATGTCCAACTGGCACTTCCTAGAAAATGCAGGGTAAGAAAATCATATTTTTTGCGACATATATCAGGAAAAGATCTCGACTAATTTATTTTATTTCAACTTTATTTACGCACGAAAGCTTCACTTTCCATTTTATTTTCATAATATTCGCCCTCTTCAAGAAATATTTTTGTTTTAAACACTAAGTTGAACTTGTTCATCCTGTGTTAATTATCCTTTAGCGCCCTTTGTAGAAGGACAATTCGGGCTAATATGCTTCCCAGGGAGTTGAGATGGTGCTCAAGATAATTGTGCGGGTTTTAACTGTAATTGATGACCACACTCTAAATTACAGGGATTTAAAATCTAAATCGTAGCTTGGATTAAAACAAATATAAATACACTTAGATTATTTGTAAATCTATGGAGACTTAAAAAGTCGCGCGAAAGCAATTGTTAATCGAAGGCCAAGGTGTGATTTTCAATCCATCAAAGGATTGGAAAATAACGCCAGGTTATCGGAGATTTGACGAATGAGAACAGAGATATTTCACACGTGACCTACTGCGGTATTCTAAAGCTCAGTTTTCTTAGTTTTATACTCATGAATATTCATAACTAGGATTACGGTTTTGGTTAGAGTTAAGGATATGATTACAATGAGACCACTCTTTCCATCATCGATTTACGTAGCGTAGTGGTCACGCTGTGGACCTGCACGCTCCGTGTCACGGGTTCGAATCCTCTCTTAGTCTTCTATTTTTTTTCTTTTGCCATGATAATTGGTGAGTAGCGCTTTATTTAGTAAATGTATCATGCACAGTAAACTAAAAACTGAAAATTGTGGGCTGCATCACTGATCATGAATAATTCATTAGGATGCCATGAACTCGCCTGGGGCCTAATAAGATTAACATAAAACAAATCCAAAAGGGCTTCATTTTTAATCTATCTGGATTTATATTTTTTAAATCCAACAACAGATTTATTTTAAATCATGATCGGCTGGTCCCTAACCACAGCCGAAGAAAGATTTAAAAGTAAATCTAATAGATTTAATTTTAAATCCTTGTAATTTAGAGTGCAAGGATACAAATAATGCTAACGTACAGCGTATACAATCCTGTATCGAGCGCTTTGTAAATGTAATCTACTATAAGTATCATTATTCACATCTGTATCTGCAGAAAGAAGACTACCATTCATCTCCGACACATTATGGAGCACTGTCTCGACCAAGAGCTCGAAGGGGACAACAACGTTCCCCTCTCAGTTCACGGGGATATCATACGCAACATCGTCAATAGTTTCATCTTGAAGGTTAGTTCAGATTTTAAGGACTTACTTTGACGTAAGCTCAATGGGTCCGGAAATGGGTCGAACGACGATTAATACCTAGATCTACCCGGCTTCATTATAATGTAATCGTCATGAAATATGCAAGAAAGACTTCGCTATATAATCTACATGTACCTTCCTCATATTGATATAAACGAATTTATTTAATTCCCCCACTTTTTAAAGAATGCATGAAAAATAATACAAAACGATAGATAAGAACGAAATTGTATTATCTATTCCCAAGCTCTACCCTGCTCTCAACTCTTTCTTTGCCCCAACACCTGATTTTTGAATAGTCCCCAGGTCCTACAAGGATGATGAATTCACTTTATATAGTCTATAGTTCTACATTGACCGCTGCTTCATCCTTAACCATGGACGGTACAGTTTTTTAGCGGAACATTTATCTTTTAAGTGAGATTCCCCGAGATCCGAACCCCGATCCAGACCACTGGATTGTTAAACCGGTGTTTTACCAACCGAGCTATAGAAAGCTCTTATGATGGCGGTCGTTACCATCAATCTCTTCTTTTTATATATATTTTTAAAATTTAACTACAAACATTCCCTGACAGAATCATGACAAGGTGAAGCAGTACGAGGATCTCATGCCTTCCGTCGTCAAGTTGCTAGATTGTGACGTCAAGGATCTGACCCAGTGTGCCGGCTACGTCTTTGGCATCCTCCACCAGAACGCTGACGTCATCGCACCCTATGCAGAGCCCATCGTGGAGGCATATCTGGACGGGAAGGGAGGAGGCACTTCTTTTGGACGTAGGTAGACCTTATCATTCTTCTTTACAACCATTCGTTCGTTCATTCATTAATTAGTTAATTAATTAATTCATTCATTCATTCATTCATCAATTCGTTCGCTCGTCCGTTCGTTCGTTCCTTCGTCCGTCTGTTCATTCATTCATGTATTTATTAATTAATTCATTCATTTTTTTTAATTCAATGTTCATTTAGTAATTCATCCATTCATATTCATTCATTCATTCATTTATTAATCCTTTCATCAATTCGTCCATGTATTTATTCATTTATTCAATCGTTATAAGATATGAAAATATAATAAACAGATTGACTTAACAGTTGATAAATATAAAACAAAATGACAAAGTGAGGCTAAGAATCCGACTAAATGATTGTTTTATTGACCACCTTTTTCAACGAAACAATGCGAGCTACCCTTGCTAATCATTATCCATACTTGTATATTCCATTTGTAGTAAGACAAGTTATTAATTGCTTTGCAATGGTGTAGCTAATTGCATGCGGGGTGCTGCATGGGGGACAATTGATACTCATCAATGGACACAAATGTAAACAGAGAAATTAAAATGCACAGATCTTAACCCCCAGTCAAGTAGCGAGCCCATTGAAATACAGTGGTATATTTCAATGAGCGAGCCCCACTAATCGGTAACACGCCCAAGCTTCGCCACTTAATTATACCTTCGAATACGTTTGTAAGCTGTCCAACGCCAACACATGTGTCGGAAACTGGAGGCGGATACGCAACAAGACTTTCACACATAGAGACCTCAATCAACACATTTACTCACGTTCTCAGAAAATACTTATAATTTTATAAACATGACCTGTTCTTTGACAGTGGCTTTGAAAGCGCTCTTCAAAGTCAAACCGGAGGTGATCCTGGAGCGCATAGACCGCTTTGCTGAAATGCTGGAGGACATGGGAGGCACGGACAAGACGTATATCTACATGATGTTTGACGACGTAGCCAAGAAGAACTCTGAGGTAAATTATTATAATAATCATATAATCCGTAATTATATGAAAACATAATTATATTTTATTATATAAATATAAGTTAATATAGTTTTGACATAATGAATGCTTCGTTATACTGTTATCTTTGCTTCTTTCTGCACCTCCATTATATATGTTTCAACATGGTACCAAAGTTTCATTGTAAGGTTTAGCTGTGCACTATATATCGTAGGCATCCTGCATACAGTAGTTTCTTTTTTCTTATTTTCTTCTGCGGCTTGCACTGCTTGTTTAAATTAGACTAACTTGACATCGCTTAAATGCGAGATATCTTTCATATGTCAAGTATGTTGGGGTATGAATTTAAGTTTAAACAGTTTGTTCATCTAATATCCGTACTATTCAAATTGATGTCAAACAAATCTTCAAAAATTAAAAGGTTGTTGATTTTTTCTAAAACAGCAACTATAATGTATTGTAATACATGCAAAAGTGGATATCAATAGAGTTCGAAGGCAACAGGTTCATAATTCCCAATTATATGAAATAATATTAATTAATATCATACTATTTTGATATAATTTGAACTTAAAGGGGTAGTTCAGTTTTGGTATAGAGGGCGCTGCACGAAATTATTTTTTAAAATGCTCTCACTTTTTCAAAAACTTTCAAAAGAGGTTTTTAAATAGTTGATTATCTCTCTATTTAATCATTATTTCCTTCACCCAAACATCACATGCATAATTTTGTATGAAAATGGTTGAAACGAACGCTTTTTTACAGAGCGCCCTCTTGTGTTTTAATGGCTCTTTTTGAATGAAAGCAGGCTTTTTACTTAGTCGTTAACTATTAGTTGGTAATGTTATTGTGCAGGTCTTGGTTACTAAAGCTCAGCCTTACCATCACTGTACTACACATTTAATGAAATGTGCAAAAACCAATAACCAAGCTAAACATGCTAAAACTAGTCTTTAAAGATGAAAAACACAAACCGGAACTTTGCTGACACAAAACTAGTGACATTAGATATGACGAAAATCATGTTTCTATCTGAAGGCGCTTGCTCCCCTTGTGGATGTAATGATGGAAGATGTCCTAAACCCATCCCTCGCTGCCACATGCTTCATGGCTCTGGCTGAGATCTCCATTAAACATCCAGAGAAGTTCGTCAAGCACATCGACAGGTGTCTACAGGCGTGGGAACAGATACCGTACACCGTGGCGTCAGCATCTAAGACCATCGCAAGTATTGGTCGCATGAATAGGGTAAGTATAGCCTACTGCAAGGTAGTCTAGTTTAGATCCTTGCCTGCTGAACTTAGTCGAATTCCGTCACCTCATATATAGCGCTGCCAACGAGATCTGCGCCACAACAGTGATCTGCGCCTACCAACGAGATCTGCGCCACAACAGTGATATGCGCCTTGGTTGGCGCAGATCAGTGTTGTGGCGCAGATCTCGTTGGCGGCGCTATATATGAGGTGACGGAATTCGACTAAGTTCAGCAAGGAAGGGTTCAAACTAATGAAGTTTGAAGTTTATTAACAACAACACAATATCGTATGTACATAATAAAATAACCTGAACTTATTTTCTTAATGACGTTTTATCATTACGGAAATTAGTCCAGGCACCAATGAAGCATCCAACAGTTTTTATATGTTAACACATTTGTAAGTTCTCTATTATCAAAACACTTTCTGTAACTCAAGCGATGTCTTATATTAACTACAGAAACGGGCAGACCAGTGCATGAAGATTTTCTTTGACAAGATAAAGACGATCGACCCGATGTGGATCAGTGTGATCCTCATGGAACTGAAGCGAATTGGACATGCGCATAAAGAAGCCCTGAAGCCGTACCGAGCAGAGATTGAAAAGCTGAAGTCATGTCAACAAATGGGTGTTGCCGACATGGTGCAGGCGATGCTGGACTTCCTGGATGACAGAACGTAAGGATCAATTTTTTCTGGCAATCTTTACTTAATTAACATATTTAGATATATTATAGAGTCATATGGAGCCATTGCTACTGAGATGTAAGCACATTGAAATCGAGAAACTGAAGATATGCAAATAAATAAAGAAACAACTCAAAATATTCACGACGAAGAAATACAACATCAAATATACCTACAGCCGATTCTGATGACAGAACGTAATAACATTTACCACGTTTACCATAACATGTTAAACAGATTTTCAAATATTTGAACTTTGAATGATGAATGCTCTGTACCGTCATCTTCTACAGGTAGGGTAAAGTTTCAGTTTGTGTTCATGTATTAATGACATCAGTTTAATTAACAAAACGAGAGGTTTATTTCGTTGTGATATGTCCATTGTTGACCAATTGCCTTTAACAAGTAATATTATAAGCTATCTTGCAATTAAACACTAATGCTGCGCAAAGGTCTTAACCCGTGTCCTGTGTATACATGCATGCAGGCTTCAGGGACTAAGCGAGGATGTAGCTGAACAGCGGGATGATATCGACAACCTGGACTCGCGAGTGACCAACACTGAAAACGACGTCAAGATACTCGACGAGACCGTGGCTCAGCAGGGCGATGACATCCAGAACGTGAAGAACGAGGTCAATGAACAGGGAGAGAGATTAGACGAACTCAAGGAAGTCGTCGATGAAACAGTGGAGAAGGTGGAAGAGATTGATCATAAGGTAACAGCATTTTACTGTAAATGTTTCCTTTGGGGTTTTCGCGGTTAAAAAAGCGAGTTAAAAATGGACAGCACTGGCTACCGTATATGTCCATTTTGGAAGGTCATTTCGAATTGCAGAGGAAATAATACAGCTGTAACTCTAGGCATCTTAAATAAAATGCATATTGGAATTGTTCATTTACGTATCTGTAATAACATTCGTTAAACCTTCCCACTTCAGACAATCACCAACGCTCCGAAGTGGTCCCGTGATGTTTCCAAGCTCCTAAATCCAGAGCATGAGCACGACTGGCGGTACCTCGCGGTTCGACTCGGCTATTCGGGTGAGGACATCCGCAACTGGGCTCTGTCTCCAGACCCGACCATGGCGATTCTGGCTGAATGGTACACGACACACAAGAGCAGCGATGCAACGTATGCCATACTGAGTGCCCTCGAGGACATGGGTCGAACCGATGCAGCAGAGATCATCAACCAGTCCCTCGAGGAAGCAGGTCAGTACACCTATATGTAGTCAATTTTATATGACAATATTTCCCTAGAAGTGCCAGATAAACATACAATAAAGAAGCGGGAAGACAAGAGATACAATTCATAGAGATTAAAAAAGAAACACCAAACGAAGACGATGCCTAGAAGAAACAGGATCAGTACCAAAATTACCGTATGGCACTTGTATTTTCATCCAATATATTAGTCGGAATATTTATGAAACGATGTTTCCAACACATCAAGATAGCAAACATCATGACCAATTTCCTTCATATATATTTAACACACAAATTAATAACTGATTTGATATTTGAGGACACGGTAAAGAAAGACAGGTTATCATATTTGACCACACGTAAATGAACGAAGTCGACTAGTGCATATGGCGGTGTGGTGAATTAATGGTATTGAGAACATTTTTTCTTGGCAGGAATATCACCTTTATCAGGTTATAATGCAAGTCTTCATTCGAAGTCACCATGGACAGAAGAGGTAACGTTTAAAGATCGGATTTGTCAAGGCATCGAAGACCTCCTAGGAGAGCAGCGAATCATCCAACAACGCCAGAACTGCATAGATAATCGATTGGAACGAATAGAACAAGATCTTAATGCTAGATTAGAGGGGATAGAGAATAGGCTCGATTCTCTATGTGAGATGATGACGAGTCTGATGTAGAACTTGATAAAAATGAAAACAAATGCTTTTCTAGCTGAAACTGCATAGACTTTAGCAGGGAAGTTACTTGCATGATCTAGCACATAATTATTAATTTTGGACGTAACGCATCATTTTCATACATTCATCGAGCTCAGCTGCTGATGTTGAATACAAGTCAGTTATTATGTACGACGCAGGTTTCTTGATGTGGATGTTTGGTGACGAATCTGCCTTCATGCCTAGGAGACTTTTAAATGAAATGATTGTCAAATTGTTCGATCTTGAAGAAGACTGTAATCATTAACAAGCATCTGAACTGAAACTTTCATCACCAGAGATGCTGGTTCCCCGCGCACCCTCTGACGACCAGGAGAAACCCCCTGCGGTGTTCCTCAGCTACCAGTGGGACCACCAGCCAGAGGTCAAAGCCATCAAGCATCACCTGGAGAGGGCGGGCTTCCCTTGCTGGATGGACATTGGTCAGATGGGTGGAGGTGACCAGTTGTTTGCTCGGATCAGTCAGGGCATGCGCTCATCCAAGCTCGTCCTCTGTATGGTCACGGAGAAGTACTCCAGCTCGGAGAACTGTAACAAAGAGGTCAGTAAGATTAGACAAACATGTGAGATTGGGGGACATTACTGTATGTTTCCATACACTTTCCTATTTTACACTGTAAATAGGTTATTGTGAGAAGTATTGTTAGTTTAAGGTATTCAAAAAATACAATTTTTATCTATGTTTTGTACCCGGCAGGTCAACTTGGCTAACCTGTTGAACAAACCAATCATCCCAATTCTGATTGACCACACTCCATGGCCACCGGAGGGCGCTATGAGCATGCTGTTCGCTCAGCTTCTCTACATCCAGTTCTTCAATGACAAGGAGTACGTTAGGGGAGACAAGTTCTGGGATGACGCCAAGTTTTCAGAGCTGCTGGGTCAGATCTCCTACCATGTCAACCCTGACCAGAGCATGGTGGCAGAAGGTTAGTATTAAGGCATGATGTCATTGATACGTTGACCAGTTCATTTGGCATGGACTGGGACAATATATTTCTCATTGACCATTGTCGACCTTAGTATAATGAATGGGGAGTATTACTTCGAAAGTATATAATGTTATCTTTGCCGGGACTTGAAGCAATGACCTCCAGCTTCCAGACGTTAGACAATGAGTACGTGAGAGGAAACAAGTTCTGGGATGACGCCAAGTTTTCAGAGCTGCTGGGTCAGATCTCGTACCATGTCACGCCTGACCAGAGCATGGTGGCAGAAGGTTTGTATGAAGGCATGGTCTCATTGATTTACAGTATATTGAGTATGTTGAGATAAGACAACGAATCATAACGTTGACTTTAGTGACTCCCAAATACAGTTATGATTGAAACAATATCGGTCTCATCGACCTTTGTTCAAACAGATGAATGGGGAGTATTACTTGTGAAATAATATAATGTTAACTTTGCCGGGACTTGGAGCAATTACCTCCAGCTTCCAGACTCCATGTTACGTACTCCGGTATTGTACCACCATGTCTATACGTATGTTGGCCACTCCCAACTCGACTTGTCAACTATTTATCTACCTACTAGTCGGATGCCATCAAACAGATATAATCTTGATTGACTGTTGATTGAGCACTTATGTCATGTGTCATTGTTAAACTCAATCTAATTAGGAATACTTTCGAGTACCATTAAGAGAATTCATATCGATTTATGTTGGAGAACTATGAAGTTTAAAATGCACTCACTATAATAGTGTGTTTGTTTTAGCAACTCATTGATCATCAGATCATGCTGACTCATAAGGTGACCTGCAGCAATTCAAGTTTGTAGAAGCACACTAAAGACCAAATGCAATACACTGTTTTACAGAATACAAGAACTGGATACCAGAGGTTGAAGACGCACCAGTAGTGACCAAGAAAGTCTCACAAGAACCAGGCAGTGGACAGGCGACCCAACAAAGCACTGGAAATGTAAGTTTTTTTCTGTTTAGATTATTCGCTTGCTTTAGGGCTTCATTTCAATAATCATGATTACCAGTCATGCATTTTTTACGTTCGAACCTAAATGTTTACCAGTCATTCCAATTAAATTTAATAATACAACAAGGATCATGTTCAATTCCTTGATTTGCCAATGGAGAGAGCACACATTTGTTCAAAGTCACTTTAATCTTATATACAATGATTTTGTTCAATAATCGAAATAGCTATCAACTTAGAAAATGTCATACCTAGTTAAGATTATTACTCGTGTTAAACTAATTCTTACCACAGGAGCCCAGCGAGCCCCCATCCGTCTTCATCTCCTACCAGTGGGGTAAACAGCCCGAAATCAAGAGACTGTTCTCACGTCTCACTGGTCTGGGCTACCACTGTTGGCTGGATATCAACCAGATGGGTGGTGGAGATCCACTCTATTCCAAGATTGACAAAGGAGTCAGGAATGCAAAGGTAGGTGACTGTACTTTTTTGATATTATGTTTGTAACACCGTCAGGCTTGAAATATCACTGGTATATGATTGTGTCGACAATGTGTACGTTCATGGCCAATTCTCCCTAAAATGAATGTTCAATACAATTAATGGTTCCTTTCATTATTTTGGACGGAAGGAACACCTTATTGTAACAATTGTAAAATAAGACATAATAAGAAATATTCGGTGGTATATGATTGTGTTGTCAATATGTACGTTCATGACCAAATTCTGCCTAGAATTAATGGTTCCTTTCATTATTTTGGACGGAAGGAACACCTTATTGTTGTAAAATAAGACATAAGAAACGTACATAACCATTATAATTATATTGATCTGATACTGACCTGTAATCCACATTTCCTTATCATGTTTATAAATACAGGTGGTTATTTCTTGTGTGACACCGAAGTACGCCCTCTCAGCTAACTGCCGACGAGAAGTGAGTCTGTCAGACGCGTTGCGTAAACCAATCATCCCTCTGCTGCTGGAGGACATGACGTGGCCTCCTGAAGGACCAATGAGCATGACATTCACACAACTCCTCTACATCGACTTCACCAAAGAGACCAGCCAGCAGAGCTTCGAAGATGAAAAGTTCGATGAACTGTTGTCCAAGATACAGGCGCATGCGGAGCCGACACTTGACTTGTCACTGACGTCAGTGCATAATGGAACAGATGATCCGGAGCAGGGATCAGGAACAAGCATAGAAAAGAAAGCAGACGACAACCAAGAACTTGCCACTGCCACTGACCCAAAAATGATAACCAACGACAATGAGGAAGGACAGGTTGAAATAGAAGGTGATAAGATAGATGGGGAAAAACAATCGGAGCCAGTGACCCCTTCTGATGCACCTGTTGCTCAGGACGTGCCTACTTCCCCTTCTTCACCCAAACCATCTCCCCCAGGTTTACCCACTACACCCTCTCCAACCCCTATCCCTCCGGCACATGTCCCTTCCCCGCCAAGTGAACCCCCTGTACTACCACCATCATCCCACGTGGCTCCTGAATGTAAAGAAAACGATGTCATCAATACAAATGACACTGCTGATGATACCAAACAGGAAGCATTGCCGATATATGGAGAGCAGAAACCTCCAGCTGGTGACGTTAATCCTTCACGCCCTGCCACACCAATGAAAACTAAGAAATCTAAAATGTGTACCATGCTTTGAATGCTCTGTTTTATTTTGGTTATCTTTCATGAACTCGATTTACCTTAGTGTTTAATTTGATCACGTTAATGCATGTGGTATAATCATATGCATGTTTGTATTAATGGTTCTGGTAAGTTTACCCTCAAGTTTCGCGGTGCTTCAAATTCCTAGATCTTATTACTATGAGGCTACGGCTCCTACGGCTCCCAATCTTAATCGTATTAATTACTTCATTATTGTAATATTCGGAATAAAGGCATAATCTAAATTATGATATACTGCTAAAATCGGAACATATACAAAATGGATATTATGAACACACACTTCATATTATGGAGATACATCAATGCGATTTATTGCATTAAGTAATGGGTTTGTTGTATCCAAATATGTAATGTCTTATTGCAATGTTTGTTATAATAGCGGATATCAAAGTGATGAAGATTTTTTAATACGAAATTAATGCAATTTAATGTTCGCTGTTCCAAAATGTTTGAGGGTTAAAATGATAATGCGTAGTTAGGAGCCGAAAATACACGTTCTCAAAGGGTACCACCACCCAAAAATAATATTCTTATTATAGAAAGGTACCATCTTTAGTATTCCATTCCTTCAACAAGTTCACAAAAATATGTTTTCAGAAAAAAAAAATATAATTGGAAAACGCATCACCATTCTCAACCATGCGTTCATGCGGTCTGAATTGCGTAGACTATATGCGTGCAGAGCCAGAGCGCACTGTGCAGAGCGAATGAATCATCCGGGAATCTATTGACGTACGCGTAAAAGCATTGGCGCACTCGCAAATGCTTGGCCCATATGGAACCAGGAAATAGCAGTGGTTCCGTAAGTGGTGGAAATTAATTGCTTTGTTTATGAATTACACAACCCTTTGCAAAATGTTGGGTATCTATTTGATATCACAAAACGGTACCAAAACATATAATAATGTGTTATCCTTTGCCTGGTGGTCACTTTTAAGTATAGCCGATGAGCCTTATTTCATTTTCGGAATAATGAACATCTGTTTCATGCATCATTTGAAACGCCATAGGCCTATATGTTTATACGTTGTTGGGTGCATGTATATCAGTATTGTTAACTATCCTTGGTTTTTTCCAAGTTGTCTGTTTATTTATTTTATTCATTGATTTATTTATTTTTCGAAATCACAATGAAAAACATTACAGATTATAAGAAAAAATAGTAGTACATAATTTACTGAATATAAATACAATGGATTCGGAGGGATGGCCCTTTCAGCGCCGTCTATGTAGACATGGCTGATCTTCCATGGGGTCCCTTGACAACAATATAATAATTACTAACAATAATGAACAATAATTAACAATAATGAACAATAATTAACAATATAATCAACAATTAATTTCAACAAACACTTAACTATTAACAATAATTAACAGTTAACAATAATGAACAATAACTAACAGTCAACAGTAATTAACAAGATAATTAACAATGAATTTAACAAATTGTTATGATTGAAAGTCATCATTATACAATTAAACCTGTCTATAAAGATGATTTATTTAATCATCGCATTTGTTATGATTTTACATTATACCTGTATATCATAATCATACGGGGATATTGCGTGTTTTGCATTGCCCTTTTTAAAGCATGAACAAATGCATTTTTCCCAAAATGAATTCCAATTGCCGAACAGTAAATTACCTTACAGATAATCGTGCAATAATGTGTGACATAAAATTTCATATAATTAATTATTTTGTAAATAATGTTTTTTGATTACGTACATTTTCTTCATGTTGTTAAAAATGATATTAATGGTTATCTTGCTGATACAATTTGTACATGTATATTTCCTATATTACATATATTAATATAAACGATTTGTAAAACACGAGTTGTATGTCCCTAAAATTGGACGTATGTACCATGTATTATACATGGGAATATACAATAAAAGTAAAAGCTGGCTGCATTCTAAAGGATGTATTTTGATTATACGAGTAGGTAAAAAAAAGATATATGATATGTTATGAATAAATTATTGAAATGTATCTTTCTATGTTCTATATAATATTTGTTACTTAAATCAGTTTCCTTTCATTGTTCTCAAGTCTCATTTGTTTTTTTTCTCTCGTTTTCTCTCAGCTTTTCTATTCTCTTTTATCACGTGTATGCTCTTCTAAAATAATGTAGTTTTTGTAAAATATTATTCTGCCTTCAATTTAATTTCTATCATTTCATCCACATATCTGCTTCGTTTACTACTTCCAATTCTTGTATATTCTGTAAATATAAATATTTCTGACAAGTTTCTTTGTTTTATTTTCTTTATTCGTGCCAGTAGGTGAGATGTGTGTGTTAATGCGATTCTTGGTTCTTGTGTTCTTGTGTTTTTTTTATTTGTTTGTGTATGGGTGTGTGTGTGTAGGTGTAAGTGTGTGTGTTTTTGTTTGTGCGTTCTTCTGTATGTATATGTGTGTGTCAGTTCGCGTGTGTGTGTGTGTGTGCATGTATGTATGTATGTGTGCGTGCGTGTGTGTGTGCGTGCGTGTGTGTGTATGTGTGTATGGGGCTGCGTGTGTGCGTGTGTGTATTGGTGTGCATTTGTGTGTTTGTGTTTGTGTGTCATATGGGCGTAGGTGTGTTATTACTGAGGACAGTGTACAGAGAAAACGCCTACAGCGATAATATTTTGACATTAATTATCAAATACAGTAATAACTGGCTTAAGCCGGATTCTTTTTTCAGCTATTTTTTACAAAATAACGTATTTGCATAATATTAATTATGTATTATCAGCTGCACATCATTTACATAATAAGCTATGATGTATATCGGCCACAATTAACGAATCAAATATATGATATATTGTTATATATTACAAGTTGGTATATATCACATGGATCCGTTAAATCCTTTACAAATATTCGCCATAGAAAAGATATGCTATCCAATGCTGAAAACAACATGCCCCGATAGATAACATGTGTGTGTGTGGTTGCTATCAACGCCGCTATATACGGCGGCAGTGTTTACTCATTGACCTCTAATTAAACAGAATCGCTATACTCGCTATTCAGACATGATCATCGCTTTTATCGATTAAATTTGACGATGGTAAAGGTTATATTTTGCGCACATCATTTTGTATATATGATTTCCCAAGCGTGTTGTGTTAGAAAGCAACAAAGTAGATGACATTCATGTCATTGAGATTAATTGCCAACCCCTCAAAAAACATCTCTCTACTATAAATACCTTTAATGATAGTCTGCAACACAAATACTATACGTTGTGGTCGATGAACACACGAGCTACATGTCATATGTTTATTTGATACCCTGATCAATGGCGTAGCGTGCATGGTCGGACTGATTGGGGAGAGGGGGGGGGGGGGGGGGGGGGGCAGGGGAGGGTAGTTAGGCGAATGATCGGGGCAGACCTTAAGTTTTTTTTGACAAATATTCCCCTTATGTTTGTATTGTTTTTGTATAATTATTTGGTGGGGGAGGGGGGGGGGGGGGTGCGGGTGTGACGCCATCTACCCCTGCTTATAATACCCCTGCTTATAATACATTGCAGTTGTATGCTCTACGCCTTCTAGTACGTGTTTTTCACTCTGAAGTACATCATATCATTTGTTATAAACAATGTAAATATGAATTATATTGACTAATATTATTTTATTTTGAAGTTTAAGAACGGAGACTAACCAACGTCAACACTGCGCCTATAGAATTTGGTCTTGATCGTTCCCAATTCGACCAAACATCGATGATAATTATACATTGCATGACAACCCATGCACTACACAGAACATCGTCACTAATCATACCAAATAGAATGGTACTGTTATATGCACGCTAAAATTCACGTGCTCTGTAACTTAAAACTGCGAATGACATTTTACCGATAGTTATTTTGATAGTTAAATATACATATTGTTTCGGTATGGATGTGCTTCAAAGGTGGCATGCTTGATTCCTCATCTCTATTTTAGCTCACGGTTCGAATGCAGTTCAATGATAATGGTGAGTATCAATTATCATTGCTTTTTAAAATTGCTCATAGTATGAATATGCCGGCCCTGAACTGTAACATATATAAATGCCATATACAATTATTTTGTCCGTTTTAAGTCGAAAATGACACTGACGATGATATATCGTTGATTTTGATTATTGAAAAAATAACTATATTGTAATTGATGGCATGCATGTACCGGACATACATACATGTATATATTTACAACTAACAAGGACTACAGATTAGCCTTAACATGCTTAAGATGCCAATTATGAGCTTTAACAATACACATATTAAATATGTTTATTGTTAAAGCTCATAATTGGCATCTCTAGGCATTGTGCATACATCAATATATTGTCGTCAGGTATGAACGTTTATATAATGACTTCATTGTTGTATTTTCTGTTATTCTAACGATAATAAGATTTGGATTTTACCACACAAGCCCTTTTTTTATACTTATTCAACAATATCGATTAATTAGTTTGGCCAATTTAGATGTTTTCGGTAACTTTCCCAATACTGTTATTTGGCTTTAAAAACACGTCTTTCAAACTTTACTATAGCATAAAGGGTAGCATACACATGTCGTTACAGCCGTTGAAATAATGGTCATGTACTAAAAAATCTGTTTTCTTTATTATATTATAAGGATTTCCATGACACGTGCATTATCATACACACTGGTAGGCCTATAACTCATTATATCACAAAGTGCACGGTGTTCATCATGATAACGCAGTAGATGCAAACAAATACATGTATATGAAACTAAATATATATGTTTGTGGTTTGCAATCAACAGTGATCCCATGAAAGATAAAAGAATTTCCTAAATTAGTTTTGTTAAAATAATGAAACCAAAATTCGTCCTTAATCGGTTAAACTATTTCCTTTTACCTCTTTACATCGTGTTTTAGTTTTTTTTTTTTTCAAATCAATTTGTGTATGATGATTCTTTCCTGGATACGTTATACTGGAAGAACGCGGAATTACAGTCATGTAGGCCTACGAATCCAGAGGCGTGACTTGGATATTAACTAGAATGGATGGGTCTTAGTGGTAAGGGGTTGGCGTATACGTTTATAATTATGTATTTGGGCAATTCCACGGTTAGTAACGTTACATTTGAAGGCATATTGTACAATAAAATGGGATGCTACATAAAGATGCCTGAATATTTTCTTGAAATTTTTGGTAAATTCAATACCTCCTGACAAAACCTTCTTCACACAATAATTCAAAACAATTCCACACATTTCAGTGAGTGACAATACAAACTCAAACTTTGGTTACATAACGTTACAAAAAAAGGACATGAAAAAAAACATGAGTCCTTGTGAAAAATATATCTCGTAAACTGGAGTCATCTGAAACAAATTTTTATTATTACACCATTGACAGTGTCTTGGCAAGTGGTGTGATGTAACAAATATTGAAATATGTCTTTTTGGTTTTAGTAGAAACAACAAAAACCTGGTTAGTAACGTTACGGTTAGTAACGTTACAGTTTGTCCGTCCAAATTAAAATGATGTTTTTAGCATGGATATGCATTTCAAATTCATAGAGGAGACACTGGTTGGTGTAATATGAAGTGTTTTACAGTATCCAAAAGAAAAAAATGAAAAAGAAATTATACATTTCTTTAAAATCCTATAAAACTGTGTTTAAAGTATGTGTAGTCCCATATGTGCCATTTCATGTATAGTTCTGTTTCTCCGTAACGAGGACACGACAGTGTGATTTGAAGGTGGGAAATTAAAGCTCTATCTATTCAATTGTGATTCCTGAGATAAAGAAGCTTGAAAAAGAACCAGGATTTGAGAAAAATGAAATAGAATATTGGGTTGAATGTCCCTCTAATCATGGAATTGCCCATTTAGTTATTTTCTCATTTTATTTTATGTTCTACCTCATGGCCATGTCACCACTTTTGTGCCCAAAAAAGGTGAAGAAGTCGGTGTCAAGATGGGATGCGGGAATAACGGCAATGTCTTTACATTTTTAGGAACCACCCTGTATATAGCAAGTTTGAAGATGAGAGGTGTAGGAATCATTATAGGGACATTCATCGCCCCCTCCAATTACCATATCATCTTAAGTAATTAATGCCACTGGTTCGAATAGAATGGAATATAGTTTACAGTTATTGCACTTTCATCATTGTTCACAGTTATATGGTATCATTGGAGCCGATAACGCAAAGAGCACCTAATTGATTCCGTCGCTATGGAGACTGACTACACGGCTCTAGAAGAGGAGTTCAAAGCGACTCCGGGAGACTTGGAACGACACCTCCCTCGGATCCTGGAGGAGATTGTCAAGGATGACAGCCAAAATGGCGCTTTCATCAAGGAGTGCAGGTGGCCCATCGAAGATCACGTGTTCAAGGAAGCAATTAAGACCGCGTAAGATACCTCCATACCCACGTTTATAACAGTTAAATAATTTATTTAAGACTTTCATTATGTTAATTTAATGACTTTAATCATTTAATAATGTAATGATTGTAATACTCAAGATGATGATGATCCACAGTGCTATGTAACTGTTTCAAAGCTCTTCCAAAAGTTTAAAGACTGTACGTTTTGTTTAAAGGTTATACAAAATACATTCGTCATCGAAACATAAACTACAAAAATTATGTCTCATTTTGCGGCAAGCTATTTTATCACAATTGTTAGTTGAAGCCAAGACTTGAGTTTGTATGAACAAAACAAATGGCCTCTTTCATCTCATCATCATCAACTTCAGGTGGCGCTGTACTAGAGCACTGCTGTGGTCTTCACGAGAGCATACACGCCATGCAACTCTTTCACATGCCATTTGTGTTGCACCTTTCATCCCTTTTCCAAACGCTCTCTTGATATCATCAGTACAAGATATTCATCTAGGAAATGATAATGCCTCGCAGGAAATGTATTTTTACGGTAGATACATCAGAAGGATCTATTATTATTGCATATACCGGCACTCAAAGCACAAAAGAAGCTTATTGTGCTTAATTATAACTTTTTCTGTTTAACCTTTCAACAGAAAAAATAAACACGAAGCAATCATCATGAAGATCTGTATCGAGAGCATGAAGAAGAGGAAGGAACGCTACTATGATCTTGCTAAGTTCATTTTTGAAGAAAAGGCCCTTGTCAAGTGGAAGGTAATTTACCTATTTGTATTCAGTATATTTACATTCATGTTTATAAATATGATACATTTTTATAATTTGTTTTCTAGTAGTTTTATTTTCAGCAATCATGATTGTGATTGAATATTTGAATATGTTTATGCACTAATGTGAATAAGAAATCTAATGTAACAGCAATATAATTGCATTATTCTATCTATCTATCAGTATCAGGCATGCACAGTTCATCCAAACGTTTGACAAAACCCTCCTTATGACATTTCCATTCTCTTCTGTCTCTAGCTATCCTGGGCTATGCGGCCGTATATAGGCAAAACACCCTCATGATAATTGCATTATATAGTGTAATACAAACAAAATACAAGGTCATTCCCGATATTATTTCTTCATTACAAAAATCAATGTAGGACAATAATGAAGAAAGAGAAAGATATGTTCTTCTATTCATTTTGGAATTCGATTGTGGTCTACTAACTGGTAATTTTGTTATAAGTAATGACTATATCATTCTAAGTTGGCAACATCATACTGGCTAGGCATTGAGTCTGGGTACTCAAGGATGCATTTGAGTGGATCCCGACCAAAGATAACGATAGGGAAATCAAGAAGAATCACGGAGGAAATGCACGATGTACATTATCATCATCATCATCGTTGTTGTCGTCGTCATCATCGTCATCACCCCTACAATCATCATGATCATCATCATAATCATCATCATCAATATCGACGTCGTCGTCGTCGTCATCATCATCATAATCATCATCACCACAACCATCCTCCTTATTATCATCATCATCATGACAACTATATTTATCTTATTGTAACAACATCATTTTTTACTTGCAGGGAAATGAGTCTGGGATTGAAGAGATCGTCCGGATACTCGAGGAGCCATTCGACTGGATCCCGACCAAGGATGACGAGAAGAGAGACAAAAGGAACAAAGTCTCGCGGTCAGATCTGGGCAGGAAACTCAATGATGCAGTTGAAAAAATGATCGATGCTTGCAAGTAATAATAAAGAAAAGTTATACTGTATATCGATCTAGGTCGGGTTTTAATTTGTTCATATCTTTTTCATAAAAGATCTGCTAATATTATTTGATATGGAAAGGAGAATGGTTAACAATTTCACAATATGTAATTCGGGGGGTGACTGCAACATGCATAAGTATGATGATAAGCTCCATTTCAATTACTTTGCCAAGTTACAATGTGAGTCGATTAAAGGGGTAGTTTAGTTTTGGTAGAGAGGGCGCTGCACATCACAATTTTTTTGTGAGGTAATGAAAAACTGAGTGTCGAATTTGAGAGAACATGCAATTTTAATGGCAGAATAAACTTTATTTGGTCAAAATCGACCCAAAAACGGCTGAAATATCAATAAATATATATGATCTTATAATTATTTGGGGCCCAAATAATTAGATGATTTTATAAAAAATAAAAAAATGCTTGCACTTTTTCAAAAAATTTCAAAAGCGTTTTTTAAATAGTTGTTGATGATCTCGCTATTTAATCATTATATCAATAAAACATCACATGCATAACTTTGTATGAAAAATGGTTGAAACCAATGCCTTTTTAAAAAGCGCCCTCTTGTGTTTTAATGGCTCTTTTTGAATGATAACAGGCTTTTTACTTAGTCGTTTGTAATTTTGTATACCTTTCGAGCATGGTGGAGTTATAACTATTAGTTTATAATGTTACTGTGCAGGTTTTGGCTACTAAAGTTCAGCCTTACCAAAACTAAACTACCCCTTTAAGAATGAATATTGGTTGTGTCGTTTATTTACTTTTATTGCATATAAAATATCATCCGTTACACATGATATATATATATTTTTTTATTTTTATTTTTTTAATGAATGGAGGCTTAAATGATTGTTTACTGGTGTTAATCGTAACTTGCGGCTAAATCACTTTAAATATAAGTATGTACGGTTTAAATGGTCGAGGACAGATATGTTCGCATGATAGACCCGCCAATATAAAACAGTTATCATGACATTGCTAATTATAACTGACTTATGGCATGACATTCATTATTTATCATTAATGATTGTTTGTAACGGTTAATTTGAAGAAAAAAACAAATATACTTATCGGTTATATTATACGTGTATTGACACACTTAGATATTATTATAAAATTCATGACAATAACGTTATTTCAGGCGTGACAAGATTCTGAAGAAAGTTGGGGAGTCGTTCGCCCGCCTGGTGACGTCATGCCTCGAGAGCAGCTCTCCCATGCACGTGGTCATCGCCATACCGTTCACCGATTCTTCTGATATGTCCTGGGAGGCAAGTTCTCTCTCCAATTACTATAAAACCTCATTATTCCTTGAGATCCCCTCTCCTATGCACGTGGTCATCGTGATACCGTTCACCGAACGGATTATTCAGATATGGTTATAGTTCTGTTTTAATATTTCGATACCACGGGCCCAAAACCAATGCAATTTCTGAGTCAAATGATACCCAATGGAGAAAAATTAGGCACGAAGCTAGTCGTTCGCTCGACCTGTGACGTCATGCCTCGATATATTCTCTCCTATTCTAGTGGCCATCATGATACCACCTCTCTGATGAAACCGTTCACTAATTATTATGCTATGTCCTGGGTGGGAGGTTCTGTTTACATTTAAAGGGAACAAACACCCTCAAATAATATTCTTAAAGATGGAAGGTGATAGTTTTAGTAGACCATTCCACCAACAAGTTCAGACAATATAAGTAATCGGACAAACTATGTAACTTGAAAACTCATCACCATACTAAAGTACAGGCGCGGATCTACGGGGGGGGGGGGGGGGGGGGGGGGGGTTTAGGGGGTTTAACCCCCCCCCCCCCCCCTTGGGCTGCCAAGTGAAAATGTATCAGTGAAAAAAGTGGAAAAAATCACTTACGGGGGTTCAAAATAGCAAAAAAAAAATCAGTGGTCTAGGATGCACGCTTCTTCAGTGGTTCTATTTTAGAAACGCGTATATACAATTGGCGCAAATGTTTGGCGTTTACGGAGCCAAAGGCCCTGTTGGTTCCGTAAGTTTTGATGATTAAATGCATTGTTTAAGAATTACACAACCCTTCGCAAAGTTTTGGCAAATATTAAATATTAAATAGAGGTATCAGAGTACATAAGCCTGTGTCGTTCCTTGTTCTCACCCATAGAAGCATGCAGGATAGTCGTTCGCTCAACTAGCAACGTCATTCCTCGAGAGCAGCCCCCCCCCCCCCCCTCTCTCTCCTATTGTATTCATTTATGTTGCACTGGGCCCTCTGTCAGCCGTACAATGTAAATGCACTTGAGAAGTAGCAAAATTATCTTTCGTTGTATAATTATTCAGCTCCAAACCATGCAAAATTGGTGTATTCTTTTGTATGATCTTTTTCTTGTAAGATCGGAAAATGTTTTATAAGATAATACAATTTATCTATACCGCAGGGAAATGAGAAGTTAATACCTGGAATGATGGAGGCTTACAACAAATGGCTCCGACGAGACGATCTCGACTTCGAAGAAAATGAAGATCATGACGAACTGGCAAGAAAAATGTCCAACTGGCACTTCTTAGAAAATGCAGGGTGAGAAAGTAATAGTTTTTGCAACAAATCAGAGTTAGATTTTTATCTCAAATAAACCTTGTTTCAAACATAGGGGAACTGACCAGAATATGCTGTATAATATAAATGACAATGTATGAGAAAAACACATTGGATTCTGCCGGGATTCGAACCCAAGATCTCCGGATTGCTATCCGATCTATAAAGCTCGGATAATGGTTGTTTGTCCCATCAGGGTCCATGGTCCCTTAATCCCTTTATATGCTCAAGGTGACAAGAGTCGCTATCATGATAAACTTACCCGAATAATCAACAAGACATTAACATTAACAGGGATACTGTAGTATACGACGAGTCATCGGAGTGATGTATACACATTGTTTACACTAGATGTAAAATCATAAATGTTTCATTTTTGACTCCTTCTCCTGCCTCCTGGCATACATTGTTTTTTTTTTTTTGAAACATCCTGATCAATACTTAATTGACAGTTGTAATCTTCAAATGTGTATCCGCAGAAAGAAGACCGCCATTCATCTCCAACACATTATGGAGCACTGTCTCGACCAAGAGCTCGAAGGGGACAACAACGTTCCCCTCTCAGTTCACGGGGATATCGTTCGCAACATCGTCAACAGTTTCATCATGAAGGTTAGTTCAAATATGGAACCTACTTCGAATAAGCATTGAGGTACAAACATGCTTGACAGAAACGTCTTTTTTCCCACTCCATGGGATGGTTGTATAAAGGTCAAACTCAATAAAGGGATCTAGTTACTGTGTTGACATGTGCAGTAGATGATAAACGGATGATAAATTGTGTTTTCTTTTGATTTGATATGTCCACTGAGTAATGTATGAACATTTCACGTTAAATTGATATTTTAATTATGTCCAAGTAATGAGCGAAAATACAAAATGATATCCGAGACCTCAGGATTGCTAGGATTGCTAGAATACTAGAAAGCTCTTACGATGGCGGTCATTACCAGAAACCTTATTTAACAGATACTTATAATTCCATGACCATAATATACTGACAGAATCACGACAAGGTGAAACAGTACCAGGATCTCATGCCTTTCGTCGTCAAGTTGCTAGATTGTGACGTCAATGACCTAATCCAGTGTGCCTCTTACGTCATCGGAACACTTTACCAGAACGCTGACGTCATCGCACCCTATGCAGAGCCCATCGTGGAGGCCTATCTGGGCGGGAAGGGAGAAGGCACTACTCTTGGACGTAAGTAGACCATATGAAATGAAATGAAATGAAATGAAATCTTGTTTACCAATTGAACAAATTCACAATATAATACAAAGATTCCACAAAATTAAATCTTCTTGGTAAAAAAGGAACTAGTTATACAACAAAATGCTAGTTGGTCTAGCCCTTATAAAAAATATGCATTAAATAAGTATTGGAATTATAAGCACAATAGACAACGCAGTTGTCATATAGACATAATGTACGTGCTCATTCATATAATTTTTTATAACCATTCATTCATTATTGACAACCATTCATTCATTCTTTACAGCCATTCAATTAATTCGTTCATTCATTAATTCTATTCATTCATTCATTCATTCATTCATTCATTCATTCATTCATTCATTCATTCATTCATTCATTTATTTCATGCATTCATTCATTTGTTTATTCATTCACAATTCATTAATTCACTCATACATGAATTAATTCCATTTATAAATTCATTCAATCAACATCAATCGTTATAAAAGTATTATGATAATATAATTAACAGATGAAAAATAACTTTAATTAACTTGGCAGCTGATTAATGCCAAAACAAACACAAATCGAGGCTTGAGATTAGACTCAATGATTGTTTTATTATTATCAATGGCGTAGGTAATTGTATGTGGAGTGCAAGGGGGACACTTGACACTCATCAATTGACGAAAATGTTAAAAGAGGTTTTAAATGCAAATATCTTAACCCACTTTAGGCAGTAGAACGCCCATGCTTTGCCACTTAATTACCCTCAATAACTTTTGTAAGCTGGCTAACGCCAACATAGAGGAGAATAAGCAACACGACTTTCACACATAGAACTCAATCAACACATTTACTTTCTTCTTTAAAAATACCATTTAATCATTCCTTTAAATCATGTGCTTGATATAATTTACAGTGGCAATGAAAGCGCTCTTCAAAGCCAAACCGGAAGTGATCCTGGATCGCATAGACCGCTTTGCTAAAATGCTGGAGGACATGGGAGGCTCGGACAAGACGTATCTTTATATGATGCTTGACGACGTAGCCAAGAAGAATTCCGAGGTAACGACTCATAATGATAGAGTCCGTAGTTTTATTAAATGATAATTGTTAATATTATACTATATTACATGTCTTTTTTAAAAGGTCACAACAAGAAATATGTTGTTCCAAATCGGCAACTAATGCATTGTAATGAGTGCAAAGAGTTCGAAGGGAGCAGGTTAATAATCCCTAATTATAAGGAACTAATTTGAATTAATATCATACTATGTTAATATAGTTTAGACGTAAAGAAATGTGCAAAAACAGCAACAAAGCTGTACATGCTGAAACTAGTCTTTAAAAAGAAACAACCTTGCCAAGACAAAATGTGTAGCTTAATCAAAATGAAAATCATGTTTTTTTCTTTCATATCTGAAGGCTCTTGCTCCCCTTGTGGATGTAATGATGGAAGATGTCCTAAACCCATCCCTCGCTGCCACGTGCTTCATGGCTCTGGCTGAGATCTCCATTAAACATCCAGAGAAGTTCGTCAAGCACATCGACAGGTGTCTACAGGCGTGGGAACAGATACCGTACACCGTGGCGTCAGCATCTAAGACCATCGCAAGTATTGGTCGCATGGATAGGGTAAGTTGCCTGCTGCAAGGGAACATTGCCGCTAAGTGCTAGAGCGCCATAAATACCTATGGCCTAAATGTTGTGAGTAAAATGAATTAGAACCCAATCTGGATCAGACCAACATTCCTGCAAATGGCACCTTCTGACTGGGGCTTAGCATCTTCATAAGTTATATGAGTAGTACTCCTAGTCTTCTTCGGTAGAATTGTATAGATCAAATTTGAATGCATGTCACAACAGGAAGTGACGGATGGAGTCTTTAAAATACATTTTCTTGCTGGCGTTTTGTCATATAATATAATAAATAGTTAGCAAAGTTGTATGTTCGCGATTATCAATGATAAGCAGTTTTAAAAAACACTTTCTTTGACTCAAACGATGTATTATATTTACAACAGAAAAGGGCAGACCAGTGCCTGAAGATCTTCTTTGACAAGATAAAGACGATCGATCCGATGTGGATCAGTGTAATCCTCATGGAACTGAAGCGGATTGGACATGCGCATAAAGAAGCCCTGAAGCCGTACCGAGCAGAGATTGAGAAACTGAAGTCTTGTCAACAGATGGGTGTTGCCGATATGGTGCAGGCGATGCTGGACTTCCTGGATGACAGAACGTAAGAATCGAGACTTTTTGGCAACCATGTTTAAAGAATGTTCAAATATAATATTTCAACTTTGATTAATTTTTGTTTTATACCCTGATCTATACCACAATTTGGCTTCAAATATTAAAGTTATCAGTTTAATTTAGAAAGAGGGGTTTATTACGTTGTGATATCTTGCCCATTCTTGTCCAATGGTCTTTGGAAATTAAGATCAGCTATATTATATCTAATTTTGAAATTAACACTAATGCTGAGCAGAGGTTTTAACCAGTGTCCTGTCTGAATAGGCTTCAGGGACTTAGCGAGGATGTAGCTGAACAGCGGGATGACATCGACAACCTGGACTCGAGGGTGACCAACACTGAAAATGACGTCAATATACTCGACCAGACCGTGGCTCAACAGGGCGATGACATCCAGAACGTGAAGAACGAGGTCAATGAACAGGAAGAGAGACTGGACGAACTCAAGGAAGTCGTCGATGAAACAGTGGAGAAGGTGGAGGAGATCGATCATAAGGTAACAACATTTTAATGTTAATGTTTTAATTGGATGGGGTTTTCGCGGTTTAAAAGACGCGTTAAAAATGGAAAGCACTGGCTATCGTAAAAGTCCATTTGCCGATTGCCGAGGAAAAGATTCAAATAATACAGCCGTTATTCTAGACATCTTAGAATAAAAAGCATATTTTAATTGTTCATTTAACTATTTGTAATAACATTCTTTAAACTGTCCCACTTCAGACAATCACCAACGCTCCGAAGTGGTCACGTGACGTTTCCAAACTCCTAAATCCGGAGCATGAGCACGACTGGCGGTACCTTGCGGTTCGACTCGGTTACTCGGGTGAGGACATCCGCAACTGGGCTCTGTCTCCAGATCCGACCATGGCGATCCTGGCTGAATGGTACACGACTCACAAGAGCAGCGATGCAACGTATGCCATACTGAGTGCCCTGGAGGACATGGGTCGAACCGATGCAGCAGAGATCATCAACCAGTCTCTCGAGGAAGCAGGTAAGTGCCCCGTGGATCTCTTGATTTACATTTGCATTTTCTCCTCATATATAATACCCTATTAATTGAGGATTTTACCCAAATCAATTTATGGCATTAAGCAATGCTATTAAAGTTGTTGCAAAGTTGCAAACCAACACACACATCACATATGTATATAAAGAGCCTGTAGGTCATAAATAAATATACACATAAAATAGGCAGATATACCTTGAAGAAACAGGGCAGTACCACAATGATTGGCTCCTTGTCTGAAAAGTGCAGAGATTCGTCGAAAATTGTAATATCACTCTTTGAAAAGCCATAATATGGTATATATACTTTTATTTAGGGCTATTGTCACTGTACAAAAATATGTTGATTTAGACAATTATATGCATGTATGGTCTTAACAACTTTTTTGACAGGAATATCACCTTTGACATCGGCTCGTGAAACGAATCATCAATCGAAGTCACCATCGACAACGGGAGTAAAGATGGGATTTGTCAAGGCATCGAATACCTCATAGGAGAGCAGCGAATCATCCAACAACGCCAGAACTGCATAGATAATCGATTGGAACGAATAGAACAAGATCTTAATGCTAGATTAGAGGGGATAGAGAATAGGCTCGATTCTCTATGTGAAATGATGACGAGTCTGATATGAAACTTGATACAAATGAAAACAAGCGCCTTTCTAGCTGCATGGACATTAGCAGAGACGATACTTGCACTTACACATATAATTTATTTTGGACGTATTTTACATGTATTTCCATACCTTCATCGAACTCAATTGATGTTGGAGACACGTCAAACATTACGAACAAAGCAAATTACTTGATGTGGATGTTTGGTGACGAATCTGCCTCCATGTCTGGAAGACTCATTGACACAATAACATTCAAATTGTTGACCTTGAAGAAACCAGTGTAATCATTAACAATCATCTGAACTGATACTTTCATCACCAGAGATGCTGGTTCCCCGCGCACCCTCTGACGACCACGAGAAACCCCCTGCGGTGTTCCTCAGTTACCAGTGGGACCACCAGCCAGAGGTCAAAGCCATCAAGCATCATCTAGAGAGGGCGGGCTTCCCTTGCTGGATGGACATTGGTCAAATGGGTGGAGGTGACCAGTTGTTTGCTCGGATCAGTCAGGGCATGCGCTCATCCAAGCTGGTCCTCTGTATGGTCACGGAGAAGTACTCAAACTCGGAGAATTGTAACAAAGAGGTCAGTATAATTAGACAAACATGTGAGATTTGGGGACATTACTGTATGTTTCCATACACCTTAACGCTATATACACTGTAAATAGGTTATTGTTAGTTTTAAGGTTTCGAAAACATACAATTTGTATCTATGTTTTGTACCCGGCAGGTCAACTTGGCTAACCTGTTAAACAAACCAATCATACCAATTCTGATCGACCACACTCCGTGGCCACCGGAGGGCGCTATGAGCATGCTGTTCGCTCAGCTTCTCTACATCCAGTTCTTCAATGACAAGGAGTACGTGAGGGGAGACAAGTTCTGGGATGACGCCAAGTTTTCAGAGCTGCTGGGTCAGATCTCGTACCATGTCAACCCAGACCAGAGCATGGTGGCAGAAGGTTTGTATGAAGGCATGATGTCATTGATACGTTGACCAGTTCAGATGACTGGGACAATATCTTTCTCATCGACCATTGTCGACCTTAGTGTAATGAATGGGGAGTATTACTTTGAAAGAATATAATGTTAACTTTGCCGAGACTTGAAGTAATGACCTCCATCTCCCAGACTCCATGTTACGTACTGTACCGGTATTGTACCACCTTGGCTATATACGTTGTCCGCCCCTATACTGTTGAATTGTCAACTATTTACCCTTCAGTCAGACGCCATAAATTATCTTGATTGACTGTTGATTGAGCACCTATGTTGTGTGTCAAATCTTCATCTTTGACTTGTACATTAAAACATGGAATTGTTATACTCGCTCTAATTATGAATACTTGCAGGTACCATTCAGAGAATTCATATACATTTTTGTTGGAGTACTACATTAAAAGGTTAAAATCCACTCGCTTTAATAGAGTTTTTGTTTTAGCAACTCATTGATCATTAGATCATGTTGACTCATCATAAGGTTAACTGCAGCTATTCAAGTTTGTAGAAGCACACTAAAGACCACATGTAATACACTGTTTTACAGAATACAAGAACTGGATACCAGAAGTTGAAGACGCACCAGTAGTGACCAAGAAAGTCATACAGGAACCAGGCAGTGGACAGGCGAACCAACAAAACACTGGAAATGTAAGTGTTTTTTCCCTTTCTTTTTCGTATTTGTTTTTCGCTTTCGGGCTTCATTTCAATAATCATGACTGCCAGTCATACATTTTTACTTTCGGGTAAATGTTTACCAATCATTCCTGTTTACCAATCATTCCAATTAAATTTAATGATACAACAAGAATCAATGTTCGATTCCTTGATTTGCCAAATTGAGAGTACACAATTGTGTATTGTTATTTTATATATAATGATTTATTGCAATAATCAAAATAGCCATCCAACTTAGAAAATGACATACCTAGTTAAGATTATAACTCGTGTTAAACTATTTGTTTAACCACAGGAGCCCAGCGAGCCCCCATCCGTCTTCATCTCTTATCAGTGGGGTAAACAGCCCGAGATCAAGGGACTGTTCTCACGTCTCACTGGTCTGGGCTTCCACTGTTGGCTGGATATCAACCAGATGGGTGGTGGAGATCCACTCTATTCCAAGATTGACAAAGGGGTCAGGAATGCAAAGGTAGGTGACTGTACTTTTTTGATATTATGTTTGTAACACCGTCAGGCTTGAAATATCACTGGTATATGATTGTGTCGTCAATGTGTACGTTCATGACCAAATTCTGCCTAGAATTAATGGTAAATAAAATTAATGGTTCTTTTCATTATTTTGGAAAGAAGGAACACCTTATTGTTGTAAAATAAGACATAAGAAAAGTACATAACCATTATAAGTATATTGATCTGATTCTGACCTGCGCTTCTAATGATTCATATTCTCTGTAATTCACATTTCGTTATCATATTTATAAATACAGGTGGTTATTTCTTGTGTGACACCGAAGTACGCCCTCTCAGCTAACTGCCGACGAGAAGTGAGTCTGTCGGACGCGTTGCGTAAACCAATCATCCCTCTGCTGCTGGAGGACATGACGTGGCCTCCTGAAGGACCAATGAGCATGACGTTCACACAACTCCTCTACATCGATTTCACTAAGGAAAACAGCCAGCAGAGCTTCGAAGATGAAAAGTTCGATGAACTGTTGTCCAAGATACACGCGCATGCGGAGCCGACACTTGACTTGTCACTGACGACGGATGATGGAACTGATGATCCGGGACAGCCTGGAACAGGTCATGACAAAGAGGACTCGGGAACCCGCGTGGAAAATGAAGCGGACAACACCCAAGAAGATGCCGAAGATGCGGCATCTGCCACTGACCCAGAAATGATAACCGAAGACAATGATGAAGGACAGGTTGAAATAGAAGGTGATAAGATAGATGGGGAGAAGCAACTGGAGCCAGTGACCCCTTCTGATGCACCTGTTGCTCAGGACGTGCCTACTACCCCTTCTTCACCCAAACCATCTCCCTCAAGTTCACCCACCACACCCTCACCAAACCCTATCCCTCAGACACCTGTCCCTTCCCCGCCAAGTGAATCCCCTTTACCACCACCATCATCCCTAGTGGCTCCTGATTGTAAAGTAAACGATATCATCAGTACAAAAGACACTGCTGAGGATAACAAACGGGAAGCATTGCCGATAGATGAAGAGCAGAACCCTCCAGCTGCCACACCAAAGAAAACCAAGAAATCTAAAATGTGTACCATGCTTTGAATGCTCCGTTTATTTTTGTTTATCTTTCATGAATTTGATTAACCTTAACAAGATTATCTGATGATGTTAAATTTAATCACGTTAATGCACATTGGACTTGATGCAAGGTTGGTGATTAAACCATATAAGTATGTTTTGGTACGTTTGCTCTCAAGTTTAGCGGTGCTTCAAATGCATAGATGTTATCACTATGAGGCTACGGCTCCCAATCTTAATCGTATTGGTTACTTCATTATTGTTATATTGGGTAATTAAAGGCATAATCTAAATTATACTATACAGCTGAAATTGGAACCTAAATAAAGTGGATGAAACACACACTTTTCCTTTTATGGAGATACATCAATGGATTATATATACCTTGGATGTGGGCTTATAAAGTTTTACAAACTTATTTGCCCCTCGTTGACATCAGAGTAGGTCTGAACTTCTGTGCGATTAGTGACGCTGTACAGCAGATGATGAACATGGGCAGGCAAAACCTTCATCAAGACTGAATTTGTCTCTTTTTACAGACCAAAATCTCTCCAAGTTGGATTTGAAAACATTTATAGACGAGCTTTCTACAACATGCAAGGGTAGACTGTTCCATTCGTTAATCACTCTCTGTGAAAAAGAACACTGCCTCAACTTTAAATTGACGTGTTTCTTCTGCAGTTTGTACTGGTGACCTCTAGTTCTGCTTCCGGATGAAATATCAAACAACTTTGATGGGTGAAGATCGTCAAGACTGTGTATTATTTTGTATATCTGGATCATATCTGCTCTATGGCGTCGGTAGGCAAGTGATGGCAAATTTAAGTGTTTCAGTCTCTCTTCATAACTCATGTTGTCTCAATGAGTGCACTAGTCGAGTTGCCCGCCGCTGAACCTTTTCAATTTTCGTAATGTCTTTCTTAAAGTATGGGTGCCATACTGTGGAACAATATTCAAGGGCTGGTCTTACAATTGATTTGTACAGGTGCATAAAGCCTTTCTCGTCCATTGTGGAAAAGGTTCGTTTGATGACTCCAAGTTTGCGGTTTGCCGAAGCACTAATAATGTCTACATGATGAGAAAATGACATCTTTTGGTCGAATGTAACTCCAAGATCCTTTTCAAGCTGTACTGCAGGGATGGAATCGCCCTCTGCGTTCATAGAGTATTCACAGCATGGATTGTTCTGACCATAATGAACGACCTTACACTTTTCTTGGTTGAAAGGGAGTTGCCACTGGCGAGACCATTCTTGCAGTCTGGTTAGCTCAGCTTGCAGGTTTCTTCCATCAGAGATGCTGTTTATTGGTGAATAAAGTTTTGTATCATCTGCGAAGAGTCTAATCTGGCATCCTCGTCCTTGAAGTACTTCAGGAATGTCGTTAACATACAGCAGGAAGAGAACTGGCCCCAACACGCTGCCTTGTGGGACACCACTAGCGACTGACGATTGAGATGACGAGACATTGTTGATGACTACCCGTTGTATTCTGCCTCTTATAAAAGATTGGATCCAGTTCAGTAGGTTACCTACTATGCCGTATGCCTCTACCTTTTTCAATAGTCTGGTGTGTGGGACCTTATCGAAAGCCTTGCTGTAGTCAAGATAAATACAGTCTATGCTTCCTTTCTCGTCTAGCACTTTTGTCCAGTTTTCTGTCACATCCAACAACTGTGTTGCACAAGATCTGCCTTTCCTAAAACCATATTGCTCATTCGCAAACAGCGAGTTGGAGTTCATGTACTTGACAATCTCATCTCTTACAATGGTTTCCATCAGTTTGGGAAAGGCATGAGTTTGATTTATTAAAAAATGTAATGTCTTTTTGCAATGTTTGTGATAATATCGGATATCAGAGTGATGAAGATTTTGAAATACAAAATTAATGCAATTCAATGTTCGTTGTTCCAACATGTTTTAGGGTTAAAATGATATTCTGTTGTTAGGAGCCTAAAATACATTTTCTCAAGTTTAACCTATGAGCCTTATTTCATTTTCGAAATAAAGCACATCTTTAATGATCTTTGAAACACCTTTGAAACATCATACAGGTATGCCTATATAAACAGGATTATATGTTGTTCTGTGCGTGTATATCAGTATTGTTAATTATACTTGTGCCAAGTAGTCTGTTTGTCACCCATGGAGAAAATCACCATAATACAATTAAACCTGTCCATTGGATGATTTATTTAATCTTCGCGTTTGTTATGATTTTATAATATACCTGCATCTCCTAATCATATGGGGATATTGTGTGTTTTGCATAATTGCCAAGTTTGCATATTTCTCCAATGATTTCCAATCGCTAAACAGTAAATTATCTTATAGATATTCGTGCAATTATAATGTGTGACTTTAAGTTTGATATCAATTATGAGTTTTTAAATAATGTTTTTTTGATTACATGACTTGTCTTCGTGTAGTTAATACAAATTATATTAATGGTTATATAGATGATACAAATTATATATGTATAGTGCCTATATTACATGTAAAATATGACAAACGATTTTGAAAACATGAGTTGTATGTCCCTCAAATTCGATGTATGTAACATGTACTGTTCAAAACAAAATTCTTTTGGGGAGGAATAGACAATAAAATTCGAACAATAATTCAAGATGCCTGCATTCTAAAGGATGTATTTTGACTTAATAAACGAGTAGGTCGAACACGAAAATATGATATGTTATGAATAGTTTAATAATTAATAATCAGTTTCCTTTCTCATTTGTTTTTTCTCACGTTTTCTCTCAGCTTTTCTATGCTCTTTTATCACGTGTATGCTCTTCTAAAAGTATTTTTTAAAACTTATTATTCTTCTTTCAATTTCTTTTCTCTCATTTCATCCACATACCTTATTCATTTAATATTACTTCCAATTCTTGTATATTCTGTAACTATCTAAAAATAAGTATAATTATTTCTGACAAGTTGTCTTTGTTTTATTTTCTCTGTTCTTACCAGTGGGTGAGAATGTCTCGGTTTTATATGTATGTGTGTGTGTGTGTGTGTGTGTGTGTGTGTGTGTGTGTGTGTCTGTCTGTCTGTGTGTGCGTGTGTGTGTGCGTGTCAGGCGCGCCGGAAGCAGTTTTGGATTGGGGGGGGGGGGGGGGGGCAAAACCCTAAGGGGGCTCACGATTTATGTGTTTAGGGGCTCATGCCCAACCACACTCACAGAGTTGCCAACTTTGAGCCAGAGGCGAGGATAAAGCGAACAAGCCCGAGGGAGCGAAGTGACTGAGCGGAGTCTCCCCTCCCACGGTAGGGAGCTTTTGCATTTTTTGACTTGAAATTGTGCAATCTGGTGCATAAAAACATGATCCAACAACATAACTTACAACCAAAAATGATTCCCGAGGGAGCGAAGCGACCGAGGGCTGGGGCAGAGCCAGAGGAGGAGGGTTTGGGAGGGGGTATCCCCCTCCCACGGGGAAGATTTTGCATTTATATACTTGAAATGGTGCATTCTGGTGCATAAACACATAAACCATATGCCACATTTGTATGATCCAACATCAAAGCTTACAGCCAAAAATTAGTCCCGAGGGAGCGAAGCGACCGAGGGCTGGGTCAGAGTCAGAGGGGGGTTTGGGAGGGGGTATCCCCCTCCCTCGGGGAAGATTTTGCATTTATATACTCGAAATGGTGCAATTTGGTGCATAAAAACATAAACCATATGCCACATTAAGTATGATCCAACAACATAGCTTACAGCCAAAAATGAGTCCCGAGGGAGCGAAGCGACCGAGGGCTGGGGCAAAGCCAGAGGGGGAGGGTTTGGGAGGGGGTATCCCCCTCCCACGGGGAAGATTTTGCATTCATATACTTGAAAAGGTGCAATTTGGTGCACGTCACACAAACAGCCAGAGCAATAACAGCCTACTCAGGAACTACGTGGACCGGTACAGAAAAAAATCCACCCCAGACGTACCATACGCAAGTTACACAACAAACTGAGATAATTTGTTTGCACGCGAAGCGCGCAGCGAAAACGTTAAATGGATGTAGCCTATACCTTAGTTTTTAAACGTTAGAATTAACAAGTATTGGCTGATACATTACATTTTTCTTTTCCTTTTTCTTTCTTTCTTTTTTTTTTTTTTTTTTTTTGGAGGGGGGGGGGGCTTTTTTGGGGGGGAAAACCGCGTTTTGCCCCCCCACTTTTTGGAGTTAGGGGGGGGGGGGGGTTTGGTTACTAAAGTTAAGTTTGAACAAAACTCAACTATCCCTTTAAAATCGTATTGACCGATGTACGAGCAAGGTGAAAATGCTCCAGCAAAAAAACATAATTCGTTAAAAAAACACGATATTATGCAGAATATGAGCAAAAAGTATTCGTTGAAAAAAAGTCATCTGCTGATAACAACTCGAAGTGCCTGTCATGCCTGTAGGCACATCGGCTGGCGCCTAATATCTCAATTTCAATGGAAGTGGATACTAAACAGTACTTTGATTTGAATATATTTCCATATTTCACAATCACAATCTTTTTACAATGAAATAAAGAAACAAATCAAGATATTCATGCCGAAGAAATACAATATCAAATATAACGAACGATAATAAAACAATATGAATTACGTAAACATCAATGAGTGTAGAACATAATGTGAAATATAACGGGATCCGACAAACAAAATAGATGGAACCTTTCTTTTTGATAGAATGTAACTATAATGAAAAAATACGTTTCGCTTTTTTTGCAAATTGATAGTAATAGCTTGAAACAGTAACTGGCAGCAACCTAGGATTTTGTTTTCAAATGCAAGGACTAATAATTAATGTAGGTAAGATGTGTTTTATTAGGTTCAACCATGCATCATAGTGGCATCATCTTCTATTTTTCCATGAAGTGATGACTTTATGTTGTGTGTTTTCAATTATTTTAACGCTCTAAAACTAAAACTAAAATCCTTATAGGCATATACCCCAAGTTCCCCAAAGCACACCACCGTATAAAATGTATACTCCTCTCCCATATACCCCATGGTCGGTCGCCAGTCACCCCCACCCCACCCTCCCCTCCCAACACTACTATTGGTTGATTATTATTTTACACCAAAGCTTATGATAGCGGGATCGCGATAATATCCGACTTCCAAAATGGAGAATTGAAGATAGACTCCCTGATAATATTCATATCTCTTCTACATTCAATTCTGAACAGTATGGTTCCCCTCAATGATTTATTTGAAGGATAATAAAATGGGAATAGATGATATCTAAACAAAAAAGAGTTATTTATGGCTTAAATATTACACCAAAACTCTACAACGACAGCAGTTATAAATTATAACAACCAATTAATGCAGCGAAACCTGGGTAATTATAGCTACCAAATGAAAAGTGGTCACTGTAGACAGTCAAGTGAACACCATAGAAAGGTTTCATAGCAATGCTTTTAATTCTCTGCAGGGCCAGGTGATGAATGTGTGGCCGCTATGAGCAGGTTGGCTGTTGCGCTACAGGTGAAGCTGCAGGTTTGACATAATAACATAAAAATTATAACGTCCTAACCGGGGATGGCGCACCCCAGGCCAGTACAATCCGCCTGAAGCCACTCTCTCGAATCATCGGCTTCGCGACTCTTTTGTGAAGCCATTGCACTGACATGTTCCTGTGTTTACGTGCGGGTAATACAATTACGTACTCGCAGCGCAAAAGCACTGACAGGGGTGCAAATTTGTGCTCCGCGAAGCTGCAGTAGTGTTGGTATCGGCAGCCAAATATAATGTTACAGGTGTCATAATACATCATAGTCATAGTCCCACTTGCGTTGTATCGCGGTTGTTCTTCTGACTCCGGTAAGTTTAACGAGTTTTTATCTATACTTATTACACAACATTTAGCTTTAATTAAGTGTTTGTTTTCGATAAATCATTGTATGGTGGATATAATTAATTTCAGGATTGGCGCGAGAGAGATGGACGAACATGAATGCGATTTGAGATTTTGAGAAATGAGAATGACAGTAAATCGGTGATGTAGTAACTAGTATAGTATGATGGATGATACATTGAGAATTAATTGAAGCGATGCTGAGGCCGAGGAAAAGGGAAGCGAACAGCGAAATGAATGTCATTTGTCCTGTTTGTAGAACTGAATAATCTGAATGCCTTATGACATGATGACTGAGTAATTTAAGCGAAGATATGTGTCGTCCAGACTTCAGTTTGTTATTCATCACAATTTTCTAATTCGATAAAGTGATAGGGAGGAAAGTATTGTTTGTAATTGTATGCTTATCATTGTTTTTGTAGTAGTAAAAAATACATTTTTAAATATTACATAAAACAAGACGGCATTTGACATGTTTGAGAATAAAATGAAAGGGTGAGTGAAGTGAGTGATGCAAAGAACTGGAATTTAAAGGTAGTTCGGATTCGTAAGTCAGATGCGCGGCGCAATCTTGCGAACGCCTTATGCACGGTGCGTAATACTCACTGGCTCAGTGTTATGCACTAATGCACGCAAACTAGCCTAGTTCAAAATGGCAATCCGTGGTGTAGCATCCCCATGCTTGACGCTCTTTAAAGGGAAATGCCAGTAGTGGAAAATAACTTTATTGGCCAAAAATTGATTAGTATATTGTTCGAAATAGCATAAAAAGGGGTGTGTGTGGAAAAATCTGAACCTTAGTATCGTTAAGTGCAGAAATATCAGTTAAAACGTTTATGAAAGCCGCTGACAATGAGCCTAAATTCACCGTCAGTTTGGCCCGTCTGCGCTGGCCACATAGATAGGTACGCTCGTTAGAGCGAATTACCATGTGCGCATAGATTAACACACATCGCACGAGGCTGTATATCAACATACAACCATCGGCGAGATATCAATCCGCAGTAGATAGCTTTATAATTTACCAAATATATCAATTAGTAGGCGGTTTCCAGGCCAAATTTGTATCATCCTGTATTAGTAAAAACATAATTATTCTTTCTCATGATTGGTAATAAGAGCGTACATTTCATTTTTTGTGTGTGGGGCGTTTCCCACTACTGGCATTCCCCTTTAAAGGGGTATTTCGGGCCTGATAAAACCATTCGTTATTTGAATAAGCAGCATAAGAGGCATAATTGGTGAAAATTTGATCAAAATCGGACAAGAAATGCGGGAGTTATACCTATTTGAACATCATGTAGTAATGAGCGATCGTTTCAAAATTGCCGCCATATGCAACATCATTGACGAGCAACTCGCCACATGTGGCTTTAGTACATGAAAATACGCTTATTTCTCATTTTCGTTACTAAAAATGAATTTTTCTCTGCTTGTTTTCACGAATTCATAGAAGAATATCGATGGGCCAACCTCTTTGGAATTTGTAAGCTCATAAATTTGCTTTGTTATTAAGAAAATTTAAATTGTTTAAAATTTCCATGTAGTTAAGTCAAAATGGCTGCAGCTCGCAAGTGACGATCACGATCGATAGCAATTGCGAACGATACTAAAAATCGGAGCAAAGTTCATCCTGTCATAACTTTTTTATTGCTCTACCGTTTTGGCTCAGATTTTCGATCATGATTCTTCATATTCACTTCATTTTATAGCAAACATCACATTTCTGGGGTGGAATTCCCCTTTAATACTAATATAATATTTTTTTGGGGGGGGCTATTTTTCAAGCATGCATGCATGAAAATAACACTCTGAAATTTGTTTTGCATTGAACTCTATGCCAATTTTCGGGGGCTCTTTTAGGACTTTCAGGGGCTCTTTTTGACATTACGGGGGCAAATTTTTTTCACTGATTAAAATGTATAGTGTTAACCCCTTGACCACGGGAACCGAGTGGGTTGTGTACAAAGTCTACATGGGGATTTCATAAACTCGTAGGAAACTGGTCAAGGCATTCTCTTCTGAAACGTGCCCATGGCATGCGCATGCATGACGAAAAGAACGGATACTCGACGCTGTTGCATTGAGCATCCGCTCTTTGGGTCATGCCATGGGCACATCTCGGAGGAGAATGCCTGTTTTTATATTGCTGAAAAACAAGAAATAACAATAGCTCGTGTAATTTTAGTCATGATTTTTTGATCATTTTTGTGTGCTTTTTATACGGAAGTAGATTTACTAGTAAAAAGTTGAACCCTTATCCTATTCCGATGCGCGATGGGGGACAAAATCCTCCGCAACTTTGCCGTTTTGGCCCTTGTGGATATAAAGTGTACGGCCATGGCCAGAAATAGAGCACAACCATAAAGCCACCAAATATAATCATCTAGCCTTCAAATCTAACATTTAGCCAACAAATTTAGGGTAAAGGGACTGGCCGGTTAACCCATTCACTACAAGATTCTGAAATCCCCATAGACTTTGAACATAGCCCACCCGGTCCCCGTAAGCAACAGATTAAGGTTAGGTTTTTCTGGCCATGGATACACTTATCCACTAGCGCCGCTGTTTGAGCTGACTGTCCTGCCAGGAGGTGTAAATTGTCCGTAGCAAATTCTATCTTTAAAAAAAAGAGATGCTGTGTTATTCAGTCATCCAATCTGGTTCCTAACCCTAGAAAGTACCAGAAAAGATTTTAAAAATGAAGAATTTCGAAGAAATTGTCACTGTGTAGTCCCATCAGGATTATTCAGTCATCCAACTTGGTTCCTAACCCTAGAAAATACCAGAAAAGATTTTAAAAATTAAGAATTTCCAAGAAATTGTCAACTGTGTTTATAGTCCCATCAGGGAAAGGGGCTCAGGGCGAATTTGCCCCCGAAAAGCCAAAAAGAGCCCCCGAAAATCATAAATGAGCCCCCAAAAAGTACACAGACTTCAATGCAAATACAATTTTGGAGGATGAGTTTCATGTAGGCGAGCTTGAAATGTAGCTCCCAAAAATTCCCAGAGTCCCATGTGTAAAGTTACATGCATGGTTTGTTAACCCCTTGACTACGGGAACCGGGTGGATTGTGTACAAAGTCTATGGAGATTTCATAATCTCGAATGGAACGGGTTAAGTACTCATAAGGAGACACCCACAAATTAAACAAATGGTGTGAATTGAAATTATATGTAAAATATAGTGAACGTGTGATTTCTGAAAAAAATAAGATGCCGATTTTTGTCTTCAGTTTTTGTCTGTCTTCCCGTGGAAATGCCCATTTGTGATATTAAAAAAGGGGGCCGGGGGGGGGGGGGGGGGGGCGCATGTATTTCATTGAAAAGGCACATGGAACATCACTGGACATGAATTGTTTTTTAGTGGTAGGGTGCACTCTACAGTGAGCTCCATCTAATATAAATATTCAAACTGTACAGAATACAAAGAGTATTGAAGACCATATAGCCTTTTTAAAATGAGCACTGTCAGTAATACATAATCAATAGAGGTTATCATTCACACTTCTGTCCCTGCATAAACCTTTACTTAATTTGAATCATGAATTAGGGTTGGCAGTACTTTATTACAAAAACATGACATATTTGTGTTTTTTTCTTCCCAAAGTTTTGAAAAACAGATAAACTAGTAAAGTACTGCATTAAGTACTGTACCGTTCTAATTTTGGCTCTAGTTCCCCCTCATAATATAATCTTGCCAATTCTAGGCCCCCTGTAAAACTCTGCAATGACTTTGCCAATAACTGTACAACTTGAATACATTTCGTTGCAGGCATGTCTCAGCAATTTCACTTCCACAAGTTCCACTTGACTTTCTGTGGGACTCCAATCATATCCAGTGTGGAGGTTTGTAGTGCTGATTACGTGCTAGCCAATTAGCCAGACGGGGAAATGACTCACGCACATGTATATGAATGTAGACATGCAGACTTTCATGTATGCTACACTCACACTTACAGGCATGCAACTCTCGATCTGCTTTCGTTACTGTGAGGCAAAGTTTAATT
This sequence comes from Echinarachnius parma, assembly GCA_037951105.1. Lineage (NCBI taxonomy): Eukaryota > Metazoa > Echinodermata > Echinoidea > Clypeasteroida > Echinarachniidae > Echinarachnius > Echinarachnius parma. The sequence goes on from JBAMJV010002702.1 coordinate 237,222, forward strand.
TGTGTCACACTCACATAGTTCATGTACTGCAACTCTCTGCTTCTTTCTGAGTACTATGTGGCAAAGTTTAAATTTGTGTTACACAGTTCACGTGTACATGCTACACTCACCTTACAAGCGTGCAGTGCTCTGGTTAACTTTCTTTTTTAAGTACTACCAGTACAGCAAAGTTTAAATTTGTGTCACACAGGTCATTTACATTCATGGAACATTCACACTTTACAAGCATGCGGTGCTCTGCTTTGCCTTTATAGCTTTCTTTTATTATTACTGTACGGCAAAGTTTAATTTTGTGTCACACAGTTCATGTATGGTACACTCACAATTTACAAGCGTGCTGCTTACTGCTTAACTTTCTTTTAATGTACTCATTCTGAGCGGCAAAGTTTAAATTTGTGTCACAATCACATGTATGCTACACTCACACTTACAAGCATGCAAGTCTCTGCGTCTTTTTTGGCTTGGTACGAACAGTCACGTCACGTTCACGTTCACGTCACGTGAAGGTTCTGTACCTTTTGTGAAACGGGTCACCCAAATCTACGAAGTGTCACATTCAGGTTCTGTACCTTTTGTGAAACAGGTCACCCAAATCTACGATGTGTTGGGTTACATGACCCAACAGTTTGTAGATAATATATATGCAATTCATGAAAGCTCACGTAAATTGGCGCTTGCGTAAAACAAATTAATGTAAATTGTCGTTGAGAAGAGACTAATTCTCGGTAAATTTAATCGTGAACGAACCCATCCTACCTATACTGTTTATTCCAATTATAGGCGTACACAGGCCTGGGGCAGGGGGATGGACACCCCCTACCCCCATCCCCACCCCCTTACATAATTCAAGAAATGTCTTGGTCTCGGCCTCGATATTTGTGACCGGTCCTGGTCTCATCCTCGGCTGCGGTCATTTTCTACGGACACCCCCTACCCACACTCCCCCCGCTTACTTCAATTTGTCTGACGAAATATCCCCCCCCCCCCTACACCCACCCCTTGAAAAAATCCTGGGTACGCCACTGCCTACAAGTAGCTAGTTCGAATGTCAAATACATTAATTGATTTATTTAATATTGATTGGTTGGTGTGATTGTTTCATTATAATGATTGACGATTCAATAACCATAAATAAACACTATTAATCAAATCATTGTTTTATTACTTTTAAACTCATTGATCACTGCAGTCACTGCAGTCACTCACTCACTCACTCACTCACTTTCACAGGCATGGGCAAGTACGCGCAGACGTCGAGCACGGGAACTTCAGGCGTATGCGAACTGAATTGTCCGCTGCGTGTAGCAATTCAGCTGGAAATCAACATTTGCCAAAATCCACGCACGACACGTCTTTAGAAATACTCCAATAACAAGACAAATAATGCAAGTGGTATGGTTGTACATTACCTAAATGACAGAACTGCATATTATCGTCTCAGATTACTCTGAATTATGCACGTACATATTATAAACATCATGATTGAAAAGATTTGATAAGGGGGTATCGGCATTTTCGTCGACATTTTTAAATCTCTTTGTGCGTGTATGTCTAGTCTTAGTAACAAGCGTTTGCAATTTTAAAAATCTTGATTAAACGCTCACGTCACGATTTGGTTAACGCGACACTTCGAGTTTTACCGGCATGGAAAACGACAAATTGTTGGGTCACTTTACCCTACACTTCGTAGATTTGGGTGACCTGTTTCACAAAAGGTACAGAACCGTTCACGTGACGTGAACGTGAACGTGAACGTGACGTGACTGTTCGTACCAAGCCGTCTTTTTTAGTAGACACAGTTCATGCATGGACCCTCCATCAGGGAATAATTTTCCCGGTATCGCATCGCAATTCGCGATGTATTTTTAGCCATTTGCTATGCAAATTTTTTTATGAATCGCACTTGTGCGCTGCAATGCAAGATACATGTTTCACACACACAGCCCGCCCTGAGCTGTGTAAACATACATGTTTCACACACTAGCCAGCCCTAGCTGTGTATGCAAACTATGCAGACATGCAGTCTAGACATGCAGTTAATTATGCAGTCTAGACATGCAGCTCTTCCAAGCTACACGTGGCTAGGCACACACAGCCGGCCAGCTAGCCCAGTGAGTGTGTATGCAATGTACTGCACTGCACTGGGCTGATATGTAAGCCCAGTGAGTGTGTATGCAATGTACTGCACTGCACTGGGCTGATGTAAGCCCAGTGGCAGTGAGTGTGTATGCAATGTACTGCACTGCACTGAGCTGATGTATCGCACGCTATACACAGTTTTCCACACAGTACACTTTCCTTACCTTAGTATAATTGTATCCCCCGAACCACTTCGGGGGATACTATGGATTTGGCCTCGTCGCGCCGCCGCCGCCGCCGCCGCGTCCGCCGCGTCCGCCGCGTCCGCCGCAGAGATTTTCTTGTGAACGCTCTACAGGTCCGAGTTCTTGTCCGATCATTTTCTAATTTGTTATGAAGGTGTATAAAGGAAAGAGGATGAAGCCTATTGATTTTGGTGTGGGGCGGAGTCCTGGTTGCCATGGTAACCATGATATAAAGAAATAGTTAAGATTACCTTGTGAACGCTCTACAGGTCCGAGTTCTTGTCCGATCATTTTTTAATTTGGTATGAAGGTGTATTAAGGAAAGAGGATGAAGCCTATTGATTTTGGTGTGGGGCGGAGTCCTGGTTGCCATGGTAACCATGATATAAAGAAATAGTTAAGATTACCTTGTGAACGCTCTACAGGTCAGAGTTCTTGTCCGATCATTTTCTAATTTGGTATGAAGGTGTATTAAGGAAAGAGGATGAAGCCTATTGATTTTGGTGTGGGGCGGAGTCCTGGTTGCCATGGTAACCATGATATAAAGAAATAGTTAATATTACCTTGTGAACGCTCTACAGGTCCGAGTTCTTGTCTGATCATTTTCTAATTTGGTATGAAGGTGTCTTAAGGAAAGAGGATAAAGCCTTTAGATTTTGGTGTGGGGCGGAGTCCTGGTTGCCATGGTAACCATGATATAAAGAAATAGTTAAGATTACCTTGTGAATGCTCTACAGGTCCGAGTTCTTGTCCGATCATTTTCTAATTTGGTAGGAAGGTGTCTTAAGGAAAGAGGATGAAGCCTATTGATTTTGGTGTGGGGCGGAGTCCTGGTTGCCATGGTAACCATGATATAAAGAAATAGTTAAGATTACCTTGTGAACGCTCTACAGGTCCGAGTTCTTGTCCGATCATTTTCTAATTTGGTAGGAAGGTGTCTTAAGGAAAGAGGATGAAGCCTATTGATTTTGGTGTGGGGCGGAGTCCTGGTTGCCATGGTAACCATGATATAAAGAAATAGTTAAGATTACCTTGTGAACGCTCTACAGGTCCGAGTTCTTGTCTGATCATTTTCTAATTTGGTATGAAGGTGTATTAAGGAAAGAGGATGAAGCCTTTTGATTTTGGTGTGGGGCGGAGTCCTGGTTGCCATGGTAACCATGATATAAAGAAATAGTTAAGATTACCTTGTGAACGCTCTATAGATCCGAGTTCTTGTCTGATCATTTTCTAATTTGGTATGAAGGTGTATTAAGGAAAGAGGATGAAGCCTATTGATTTTGGTGTGGGGCGGAGTCCTGGTTGCCATGGTAACCATGATAACCATGATATAAAGAAATAGTTAAGATTACCATGTGAACGCTCTACAGGTCCGAGTTCTTGTCCGATCATTTTCTTATTTGGTATGAAGGTGTATTAAGGAAAGAGGATGAAGCCTATTGATTTTGGTGTGGGGCGGATTCATGGTTGCCATGGTAACCATGATATAAAGAAATAGTTAAGATTACCTTGGTTCGGGGGATACATGTGCTCGGCTGCGCGACCCGCCGAGCGCGCAATTTCTAGTTTCATTTGGTCATTGTGTGTGGTGTTAAAGGGGTAGTCCGGGCCTGATAAAACCATTCGTTATTTGAATAAGCAGAATAAGAGGCATAATTGGTGAAAATTTGATCAAAATCGGACAAGAAACACGGGAGTTATACCGATTTGAACATCATGTAGTAATGAGCGATCGTTTCAAAATTGCCGCCATATGCAACATCATTGACGAGCAACTCGCCATGCCTTTAGTACATGAAAATACACTTATTTCTCATTTTCGTTGCTAAAAATTAATTTTTCTCTGCTTGTTTTCACGAATTCATAGAATAATATCGATGGGCCAACCTCTTTGGAATTTGTAAGCTCATAAATTTGCTTTGTTATTAAGAAAATTTAATTTTTTTTAAATTTCCATGTAGAAGTCAAAATGGCTGCAGCTCGCAAGTGACGTCACGATCGATAGCAATTGCGAACGATACTAAAAATCGGAGCAAAGTTCATCCTGTCATAACTTTTTTATTGCTCCACCGTTTTGACTCAGATTTTCGATCATGATTCTTCATATTCACTTCATTTGATAGCAAACATCACATTTCTGGGGTGGAATTCCCCTTTAATGTGCATGATGATTGCCTGAAAAAAAATTGCTATACAAGTTTATCCAATTGCTATACAAGTTTATCCAATTGCTATACAAAAATTATTTTGTATAGCAGATTTGCTATGCAATTTTTGGGCTGGAAATTATTCCCTGCTCCATGGTTCATGACTTCATGTATGGTACACACAAGCGTGCAACGTTCTGCTTAACTTTCTTTTTATACTATTGTGTGGCAAAGTTCAAATTTGTGTCACACTGTCACACAGTTCATAAAAATATAAAACATTCCACACTCACACTTTACCAGCGTGCAGCGCGCTCTGCTTAACTTTCTTTTGCAGCAAAGTTTAAATTTGTGTCACATATATGTAGTTCATGTAAGGTACACTCACACTTATAAGCATGTAACTCTCTGCTTCTTTCTTAACTTAAGTACTACTAACTGTATGGCAAAGTTTTAATTTGTGTCATACAGTTTATGTACTGTACATGGTACACGTCACACTTAACAAGCGTGAGTGCTGTGTGGCAAAGTTTAGATTTGTGTCATTCACTTGTTCACTAGCTACTGCATACGTAAGTATTGCTTGTGAAGTTTTACAGTTTTGTAAGGTACAGTGTTTCCAGTCTACTACAGAATCTACAAATTGCATTAACTTATAAATAGGCCTTGCACTAATACAAGTAAAATGCAGAATTAAAGAATATTGGTTATTCCCAGAATTTCCTTTGTGAGGATTTTGGTTGGCTTTGAATCCATTTGAAAACTTGTACATTTAAACCCTCGATTACAGGAACCGGGTGGGTTGTCTATGGACTCTAAATGAGAATCATTCCCTTTCAAAATGTTCCCATACTACATAGTTGTAACATTTTATTTCAAAATAATTGTTTAATTTGTCGCGAGGCATCACAATTTTTCCATCGTTCTGCAAAAATAAAATACAACTATTTATAAATCCTACACATTTTTGTATTAAATACTGGAGTGCATTTAAAATTGTTTTTGATCATCTCTCTTTTGAATAATTACTTTGACCAAACATCACATTCACATTTTGAAAGAAAAAATGGTGGAACATTTCAGGTGTCTGGAGGGTGCCCTCTTGTGTAAACAGCTGTTAAAAAAAAGAAAACAGCCATGTAACTTAGACATTTCCATTGAAGCATTTAATTATAACTTAGTTTTTGATGAACATTTGTTAGAGTTTCAATAGTAAAATTAAGTTTGACTAATACTCAACTATCTCTTTAAACAAATAACAAAACTGCACAATAATTAATGAAAACGGGAACAAGCTCTAGATATTAGTCAGATTTTTGCACTTATTTATAACTTTCCTAGGCTCTTGTATTGTGGCATTTGGGCTTTTTTTTTAATGAATTTAGACATTATTGACAGCATGGACTGTCTTTAATTAATGTTTACTTTCCTTTTTATCCTCTCATTCATTCCTTGCTATATTCAGGATCGGGAATTTATATCTGTACAAGAAACTGACTTTTTCTCTTCTTTCTTTTTTGATGTTGATCTAGATTGATGGCAAAGCAGTTGGTAATTTAATTGATTACATTTAAATTGTCATGAATTGAAAATGTTCCAGAAATCTTAATTTCAAAAATCTCATTCACGGATGTTCCCAAATTCCTAAAAGTGCATTGGTATGCTAGTCATTGCCAAACTGCCCTTAATTGATGAGTCTATATGGGGAGTGATGGGTGGGAGCTAGCTGGAAAGTTTGATGCCCCTTTATTTCATGGCCTACAAACATGTATGGGTGGAAATTGCTTGCAATGAAAGATGCAAAGGGATTAAGGAATTACAGAAACCTAGTTTCGTTAGCATTTCTTTTTAGTATATTTAAAGAAGTTAATATTGTTTTTGTGAATGTAACCTGTATCTCAGAACACAATTGCAAGTTGCCATCATGGGATGCAAATTATGATAGACAATTCTCCTTTTCGACCACTTTAAAGGGGTAGTACAGTTTTGGTAAGGCTGAACTTTAGTACCCAAACCTGGACAGTAACATTATAAACTAATAGTTATAACTCCACCATGCTCGAAAGGTATACAAAATTACAAACGACTAAGTAAAAAGCCCGTTATCGTTAAAAAAGAGCCATTAAAACACAAGAGGGCGCTTTCTAAAAAGGCATTGGTTTCAACCATTTTTCATACAAAATTATGCATGCGATGTTTTATTGAAATAATGATTAAATAGAGAGATCATCAACAACTATTTAAAAAACGGTTTTGAACATTTTTGAAAAAGTACAAGCATTTTTTATTTTTTTTGAAAAAAATCATCTAATTATTTGGGCCCCAAATAATTATATAATAAGATATATTTATTGATATTTCAGCCGTTTCTGGGTCGATTTTGACCAAATAAAGTTTGTTCTGCCATTAAAATTGCATGTTCTCTCAAATTCAACACTCAGTTTTTCATTTCCTCACAAAAAAATTGTGATGTGCAAAACTAAACTACCCCTTTAAGTGATCCATTAATTTTGCAAACATTCATCCAAAATCACTTGGAGCTTTCACACTTCTCTCATACCTTGTTGGATGGCTGAAGGTAACAGATGAATAAAATGGGTTCTGATTTTTCAAATGGATTCCTAAATACCTAATTATGGAGATATTTAAGATAGAATTTTAAAGCGTCTGTAGACGCTTTCGACCACTTTCGACCGTGGTCAATAGTATCCAAGTTTGGCTACTAAATCCTCCATTAGTACTTATATTAGAATACTTCACACAAACAATGACACATCCATTTACTCTTTTTTTTCACTGGGTAAATTTACAATGTTTTAATTTCAAGAGGTCTAACCGTATAATATATATACTGCTTTTAACATGGTGGCATTATAAAGGCTAGTTTACAAAATGTAGTTTGAAACATATTAACCCCATGGTGTACAATTTCTCATGCTGGAGTATGGAGGACAGTTGGACAAGCGCCCCTCCGCGACGCAGTGCATGCACGCATCTAGGATGCTCTTATACATATATACAGTTATGGCTTGTGATCTGAAGATGTGCAATGACCGTATTTTCGCATAAATAAGCCTGCTGACAGTGCGTACAAACATTTATGCATTATTGACTCAGAATCGAACAGTTGTCACGTGATCAGGATTTAGAGCGCAAATGTGGATTTAGAGGCCACAGAGATATAGAGTGATATTAAATTACAAAAGTCAAAATAACTGCTTCAGCAGGTTATTATAGTCTACTCTAGGAGTAGGAAGCTATGATACATGTATATGAAGCTCAGAATCTGTGCTCAGATGACACATTTTGCAAGATTCTAAGTTCTACATTCCAAGTTGGATACACATTGTACAATAATGTATTTGTGGAGGTTCTAGAACTGGAGAGAGATGAGAGGGATCATGGGATTGTTTTATCTGGGTCTGCTAACGAGCAGAGTCAAGGGAGGGCAGCTTATGAAGAACAACAAGTTTACTATACAGAGTAAGAGTACTACTATACTGTACATAGCATAATATATGGAGAGACTTTTATATACTGGGTATTTGGATGTGTGGGTAGAATTAGGTAAATATATATAGTCGGTGGCAGGTACAGAATTTTACGAGGGGTGGCTAGGGGTGGGGTGCAAAATAACTTTCCCTAGCTGTGATCCTTGTTGGGCTTGACTTCTTCTCCAACTAAAAACACTTCTCCTCCTGCATACAAGTGATACACACAGACACTGATTCGCTCACTCCTATAGCTGACTGGAGAAGGGGGGAGGGGGGGGGGGGGGGGGGGGGGGGTGAAACGAAGGAAAAGCTGCCCCCTTCCTCCTTCGTGGACACATAGTAGCACATTATTATGAGCATAGAGTTTGTGTAGAGAGGCTTGTACAAGTTGTACATGTAGTTGTAGATGGGGATGAGTGGTCAGTTTGTATGAATTATTATCCCTGTACATCATGTGGCAGGAAAGGATAAATAGAGAGAGTGGGGGGGGGGGGGGGCGGGGGGGGGGGCGGGGTGGTCTGCCCACCTGGATGATTTCAATAGCCACCAAAGCTCCCTGAGACCGAGGGGTGAGTAGATATATCATATTAGTCCTATTAAAAGTATACTTAAAATGCTTACTGGTGCAACTTGGTTTTGAGTCTTACTAGGCATGGAAAATAGCACCCAAAAGTAACATTTTTATATTTCCTGTAATGTGCATGCAGATGCTAATTCAGAGGAAATTGCTCCCTCGATGACTTGCTGAAAGTAGATAAAGTGGATGTTATTGGAGGAAGCATAAGTGCCTAAAGACATATATATGATGTCATTCACATCTATTCAGAAACGGATATAATGATCCAATAACTAGCCAGTTTTCTTCAAATGTGGAGACATGTACATCATGCAACATAACGATGTAGTGGTATGTGGTTTATTGATTCATTTGCAAACATAATGCAACCCTCGAAATTAACTTTTTTTGCTGGTGGCCCGGTCGGGCCAGTAAAATTAGTATTTTTCCAATTTTGGTGGCCCGAAACCAAAATCTACTGGCCCGAAAAAAATAAGGAAAAACAAAAGTAAAATTAAAACAATAACCATATTCATAGTTTCAGGGTACTGGGCAATGTTTAGCCTCATTTGTTACTGTATTCCAATGCTCGAAATTATCTTTTTTTCTGGTGGCCCGAAAATAAAATTTACAAACAAAGAAAAACAATGGTCATGACTACTTGGTCATTAATTGGTAAATTATGGAAGTTATGTGTTAAAATTACCACCATCATTAAAGAAATCCATCACTGAATAAACAAAACAAAACCTAGAATCGAGCAGTTTCATCTAAGAGTCATCAACTGATGAAACTAAGCTCTTTTCCATGTACGATTTTGTTATTTTATGGTCCATAAAATCTCCAACACAAAAAAACACACATGGGACTGAGCATAGCTCAGATAACTTTTCAAATCGGGAAATGAAATCACTTAAATCTTTGTTATTTTACAAGCTAAAATAATTCCAAGTAGTCACAAGTCTCTACCTTGTAAAAATGATTATTTCTAATACCTTCAAAAATATGAATAATGATCCGAAAGATGAAATTATTCCCCTTTATTGACGGTATCGCGGACGGTATTGCAAAGGCAAGCACACTGCACTTTGCAATATGAATGAATGTGACAAGTTAGACATGTGTTTTGATAGGTCTTAGTATGCACACATACTCCCTCTGTGGATTGGTTGTTCTATGTTTATATTCTACATGTTGCAAAGGCTTCCAGGGGGTGTGTGGGAAATTAAGAAAACAGCATAAGCATATGCTTTTACTTTTAGTCATTACACACCTCTGGAAGTTGTTTAATTTTACCATGATTTATCATGCAAGAAGTAGATAATTCAAGGGAGAGTGTTCATATGAGGAAATAGCACATATTTGTAGGCATAAATAAGGATTAATTCAACTAGCGCAAGTGCGCTTGCGACTTTTTATGTCCGTCCTTTTCATTTCTTGCAAATATTTAAATCACAATTAAAGTGTTTTTAAGAGGTGTCAAACTTGAGATTCATATTCCTTGATGTTGTCTTCTTATGGTTTAAACATTTGGTGGCCCGATCGGGCCACCAAACTTTGGCATTTTCATGTTTTTACTGGCCCGACCGCAACTTTTACTGGCCCCGGGCCATCGGGCCTACGCCAATTTCGAGCGTTGCATAATGAAACTGTCTGAGTACGTATCTTTTTTACTGTTACTTATATACATGACAAACATGTCTAGCTCTCATATTGAGCGTGAGTCATACCAAAGCCTGTCTATTGCTTTGATTAAAGAATGCATTACCTAACCCAGGGCTCGACACTCGCACGGGGCCAGTGAAATTGCACTTCGGGCCAGCAAAAATGTATAAAAGTCATATTTTGGTGGCCCGGATCGGGCAAGCAGATTTTCAACCGACATTGACAAAATTAGAAAAGCTTGTTTTCTTCCATGTCATGCTTCATCTATAATCACAGTTTTAATCAGGAAAGAGAACCAAAATGTTGAATAGTAAAAAGTTTACTCATGAAAATTACATTTTGGGGCCAGTAAAAAATTTGTTCGGGCCACCAGAAAAGGGGAAGAAAATATTTCACTGGCCCGACCGGGCCATGACAAATAAGGTTAGTGTGGAGCCCTGATTAAAGGAACTACAGCGTCTAGATGGCCTAATTTTCACAATTCGGCTCTCTATACGTATGTAATTTTCCCCGAAGAAAACAAATTTGGCAGTCATTTCTCATGAAATCATTCAATTTTGGGGTAATTAGTAAATATCTAATTGTCCTGGGAACGCCCCTTTTAAATCGCCAAAATGTGACGTCATCTAAAGAGCGGACTAATGATCTAAATTCTGTAGATGACGCGTCATGACGTAAGCCAATGAATTGTCAATCACATGTCGATCACGCTGCCAATTCGGGACGCTAAATGTGGGTGGGGCGTAAACTGGCTGCTAAGTGAGATTTGGCATCAGAAAACTAGTCTTAAATCCTGTTTATTTTCATGGATTTTTTTTCTGCAGACCTATATTTCAAGTCATCAACTATGGAATAAGTGTCAAAGTACGTTGTATTCTTTAGGTCCTTTAACCTGTTTTCTCCTTGATGAAGAGATGCCTATTCGCTTCAAACATGGTAAAACCCAATCGTGTGTTTACTACTTGTGAAACGTGGATTCTTTACACTGTGAAGAATTCATGATGCAAAAGTATTACTTTAATACAAAACTGCTTTTTAGTTTAGTATACTGTTTATTGTTTTTAATTGCTATTTAAAGTGAACCATTAACTTGATATTTTTCCCAAAAGTGAGACATAATCATGATTCTTGAGAATGATATGTGAAATTGTTGAAATGGAAATTGAAACTGTATTCACCATTCCGTTAAAAACATTACAACGTAAAAGATTGTCATAGAAAAAGAATAATTTTTTCTGTAGTAAAAACAGAAAAAATCAATGTCTAATTTTATCTTGATTGTTTGCGTGAAGTTTCAGAATTTGGATACTATTGACTACGGTCCATGGACGCTTTCAAATTCAATCTTAAATATCTCCATAATTAGGGAGAGATTACAAAAATCAAAACCCAGTTCATTCCTCTGTTACCATAAGCCAAACAACAATGTACAAGACAAGTGTGAAAGCTGAAGTGGGTTGAATTTTACAAAGTTAATGGATAGATATGATAATTAATTGTTTATTTGGTATGTTTTCTTCATCATCCAAATTGAGGAAGGAACAGATTTTAAATTAAAAATATTACTTAAGTATTTATTTCCACTTTCAAGATCTGTGTATTTTGATTTGTCTGCAGAACTAGCTTCAACTAGTTGGCAATCAGTTATGCATACTTTTGTAAGAATTATTGGTTTTATGACATGCTATAAACTTGCGCATTCCAGAACACAATAGGGCTTTTGAATAGCCATTGTGGGACTACCTCTTTTGCCCCTTTTTTGTAAATGAAAATCAAAACTGAAAGGAGGTCAGGTTCATAATTTATGAATTCTAAAGATGATACACAAATATGTATGGCATTTATGGGAATACATTTACTTATATAGACCTGGCTAAGTATTAACCCTTTACCTATGGGATCATGGTGGGCTATGTACAAAGCCTATGATGGGGATTTCAGAATCTTGAAGGGAACAGGTAAAGTAGTATAGCCATGGCGGTGAGGCAGGGCATCACACTAACTTATTTTTTGTTTTATAGTTGTTCTGTTAAAATATTTTTTTCTCAATAGTTGGTCGCCCTCCAAATTGGCCCCCAAATTATGTTTCAATGGTAAACCGCAAGTCATTTTCCCAAACTGTACCCCCTTTAGAGTCAGAGATTAAAACCCTGATTGTGGATGAGGCGTGACATGGGAGATTAAACTATATTCTCATTCCTAATCGTCAAGTTTGAAAAACTAATTGCCTTTTTGGGCCACAAACATTTGACTTTCATTGCAATTTTTACTTCAATTTGGTCCATCAGGCATGTGCTAGTTTAGAGCCTTCGAGTGAGGGCTTGATGATGATACAGGCAGGAATAACAGGACTAAATCCACTGATCTCTATACATGTGAGTATCAGTGTTCTTGCCAATGTGCTCTTTAACTCTTTTACATATCATAACTGTTTCTAGTACAGTATTGAGTTGAGGGAAATGGGAGCTTCCATTTTCCTGATTGAGATCAAGAACTTAGAGCCAATAATTGCAATCATCTGGGTGATTGGGCTGGGCTGGGCTGGTTTTGAGCCCCTTGGGCGTTGGTCACCATCATGGAGACATGTGTTTGTTGACCTCGTGTGACCTCATGTGACCTTTGGCAAACTATCTCCCATTGACATGGGGGACAGATCATGTGATAATG